>OOFC01051219.1:0-26903 GCA_900323345.1 Pseudochromis fuscus
CAGCAGGAATCGTGTGATCAGGTATGGACTATTCATCCTGGACAGAAAGACCCGCCCACAGCCATTTGATTGACAGCATGAGCCATTAGGAAAAAGCAAAGGCAAAACAGAAAAAACAAAGACAAAACGAAAAAGAATAAGCAAAAGCAAAATTGAAAAAGAATATTGCTACATTTGTTTATTTTTTATTATTGAATCTTTTATTGATTCTCTTTATATTTCCACATTTATTTCCTATTTGTTATGGCACTCCTGTGATTCCATACAAGGCTACATTAGCACATCCAGCCAAACTGTACAGTTGCATTGTGGGTGTAATAGCCAACAGGTTTAACCCATGAGAACCCAAACCTCTTTCTCCTTAAAGAGTTCTGCTTTTGTTTTCAGTTCTTGGGTGTTCACATGGTCAAAGTTTCAAAATCATGAGGTAAAGTGTAGGTTGTGATTAAAATATTGAATCCAGTGTTATGTTCTCAGACGTCCTGCTGGGGTGAATGTTGGTGGGTCTGCTTTCAGATCCTGGATCAGTTTCACATTCAAACATCTTCACACTGCTTTGAAAAGTTTGAATTTCCAGTCAACAGAGTTACTTTGTTCACCTGTTGGAGAGTCAGGCTCCGCCTCCTGTCAGTCTCTGTGATGTTAGCCAATCAGAAGAAAAGGGATGAATTGCATGAAGGATCTGTAGTACAGTGACGAACTGTAATTTATACAAAACTAATCTAGAGGAGGCCAAGACTTCAAATAAAAAGCTGAAAGATGAGCAGAATAGATCCTCTATAAAAGGAAACCCACTGATTTCACTCATCACATTCAATTCACTGGTCTTAAAGTTGTATGTAAGCTTTCAATGGCACCAGAAGGAGCCATATGAAGTTTAATAAAAGGCCTGAAGTGATGCCACTTGAGTCTCTAAATGTCTGTTGGGTCTGAACACGTTGAATCAGAAAGAGCCCGACAGACATCTGCAGCTCACATCTCTACTTGAGGCTCATTGTTCGAGGATACATTAGCCACTGCTAACACAACACACCCAGCCAATCTGTAGAGTTGCATTGTGGGTATAATAACCACCAGGTTTAACGCAGAAGAAACCAGAGCAGTTTTTTTCTGAAAGGAAAATTACAAGATGTACATTACAGACCAAATGGATGACAACAAACACACTTCTGAAGATCTGTAATGTTACATGTTGCATATATGTTACCAATGATGTCACCTGTGATGGGTCCACACTGTCACATGACTGCACCAGGACTGTATTGCAACTAAAATATTTAAAATGCTTGTGGCTCCTGTGTCATTGTGAGTTCTTGTGTGTCTGGAATAAAAATATATCTTATCTCTTTGGTTCAGCTGCACCAAATTTGATCTTTTGTTTCTCCATTATGAGTCAATAACAAATTGGCAGAGGACTCTTTCAATGCTGCAGTTAGATAACTCATCACAGATGAAGGGCAGAGTAAAGACATAGTCATACACCACTTTCAGTTTGGACGAGGTTGTGTGTGAAATGACGTGCAGCCTAGAATATACCAAACAAACAAGGTACTGTACACTCTCCTGTTAACAGTGTACTGCTAGGGCCTGGCTCGCTACGAATGAGAGAATCAACATAAAAACATGTTGGAGTTTTATCTTAAACAAAACAGATGATCAAAAACAACAGAAAAATAATCAGAGTGAAAGAAAAAGAGAAGCAAACGAATCTCAGCAACTTACACACCTCACCACCACAGAAGATCCAAACTTTACATCAATCTCAAACCTTCACACAAACAATCATCTCAGAGAAACACAACAAAATATCTGTGATCCATGAAATTATTGATTCTCTGAAGTGAGATATTTGCCACAATCCCTCTGGACTGGACCTGGTCATCTGAGGACAAAGTGCAGTTTAGCCAGCAGCACATCAGGATTACTTATAATGATCCATGTTCAGCGTCATTATTGTTGAAGTGAGCAGTGTCTTAAAAGAGCAGCGATGCATCGCTCCTCGAAGCTCAGACCCTGTATCACTGAGGATACAACAGAGGTTGTATTGGACGTGACTTTTGAGAGTTTGTGCTTCAGCTTGATTAAAAAAAAAAAGGGCTTGGATAGTTTGGCAGAGAAGTGGCAGGATGGTGTGTTGATGAACGCAAAGATTAGACTCCACAGGTTTTGATATTTAATCAGAGTACAGAGAAAAATGTGCAGTCAGGAGAAAATAAAGACGAACAGTCAGTCAACATGAGCAGACACTAACAAATGCACTATATACATATATACAGTGCTGAGAGTACTGGAGTAGTAAGTAATAAATTAAGTATAGAGGTGGTTTATTGATGGATGCAGTGATTTTCTGTATACCTCTGAGATGAATCAACAAACATGGCATTTCCTGAATGTGTCTTTTCTGCTGGTGTGTGGAGCTTGTACTGTGACCCTGCCAGAGTTTCCACTTTGTATCAGACTGTATATTGACCCCAAAATAACTCCTGATCAGACTGGATGTTGATAATGTTGATATAACCCTGAAAGATACTGATTACCGTATTTTCCAGACTATTGAGCGCACCTGTCTATAAGCCGCTATTGAATTTATTTGAACAGTTTCATGTGGTCCACTCTGACCGGGTCTGATGTGACGACGCTAAATGTATCAGCGGCACGGAGCTTGCTGGCTTGTAAAAAGCTAATGAGCTGAGAAACACCGGTGTTTAAGTTCAAAGCATCGGAAAAAAGTAGCAGCTTATAGTCCGGAAAATACGGTAGGTAGATTAAATTAGATTAGATTAGATTAGATTAGATTAGATTACTTACTTAATTCACTTATTTCACAGTCTTCAAATTCTCACTATTTATGACATCAGTATTTTTCAAATTTGTGTTTTTACTTACAAAATATTTTTAAGTGAAGCTCCTCTTCCTAAACAGATCACAACCTATTATACATCTAATTCACAGTTACATTTGCACTTCACTCGTAAACCTTCAGCTCTTGATCTTCCTAAATTTCTTACTTGGTCATTTTCAATAAGATTTAATGAGCAAAACTATGGCAGGATTTTTTCCACCTGTATTTGTATAAAGTGTTACAGAAAATGCCTGAAAAAACCATTTCACTGTTTCCTAGTGGACGCTCCTTGTGTATTTGTCCATGTTTAAATTTGTCTCATTCACTGTGATGTATGTTTTTTAATGACTTTATTGATGTATTTGTATTTTTATTGCTCAAAGGTCAACGTCGTATAAACTATTATACCCCTCACACACACAATCACACATCCTGCAGCTTAGACGTCACACAGTCACATTTCTATTATGTTATCATCTAAGATATGTGTTGCTAGTAGTTTGTCACTCTTGCTTTATTTGTATTCTGTATTTTTTTGTACTTTTGAGTTCTTAATAACCTTGTGAAAATGTATCGGTGTCCTCTTCCTGCAATGTATTTCAATAGATTTATTACTTTTAATAGTGCAAAATGAACTATAAACTTTATAGTGCAGCCCATACATGTAGAAATAATAATAACATAACAAACAAGTAGCAGCATTCACATGACTTAAACCCAGAGCAGTTTACAACACCTCAAGACCGACCTGTTCTGGCCCGGCCCGGTGAGAACAAGTCATAAACATTGATAAATAAAAAAATACACTATGAATTTGACACCATATAGGCCCTGAGGCTGCTCTGCATGTAATGGGATCAGTAAAACTGAAACATACTTAAAGGCTGAGCAGCTTCACAATAGTGCTACATGTTGAGGGAAGAGCAGGATTAGATTAGTAATGTGTTGTCTTTCTATCACAGATCTGCTGCTCAAATGTTTCTGATGCTTTTTGTGTGTGTGTGTGTGTGTGTGTGTGTGTGTGTGTGTGTGTGTTCCCTCCTCTCTGCAGGTATGATTTGGACTGTAAGAGTGACAACCTCTCCAAACACGTGAGTGTCTCTTTCACCTCAGCTGTTCAACAATCAGTCATGCATTCATTCAAATGCTGCAAAGCCACATTTACCCTTCCAGTACAATAGCAGCCTGATTTGAATCTGAATATTGGGGCTAAGAGTGGTTTAACAGGAACAAAGCAACTGTGCTGGCATTTAAACTCCTAAAGATTTTTCTGACCCACACCAAAGACATGTAGGTGGGCTTTACACTGCAGCTGCTGACAAATTAGCATTGTTTTTACTTTTATCTTTGAGTACATCCAATCTAAACAGGTGGATAACAGTAGAATAACAAAGAATAAAATGACAAGGAATATGGTGGAATCAAATATCAATAAATAGAATAATTATAGATCAACTTGTAATTCGTCTGTTGCTGAATAAAATGTCAGATTTAACAAACATTGATACAAATCACACGAGCAGAAGGATGGATCACCCATTTTGAAACCAGAGCTGTCAATCAAACTAACCCCGCCCCTAAGTCTTCCTCTTCCTGAAGCCTAATATCTCATTAATGATGAAATGATTTTCAGATGGACCAGATCACTGAGATAAGAGTTTATCTAATCACATCAGGATGACTTGTCAAACAAATGTGCTGACTCAGTATTTCAGGATTAAAAATGAACTTTTTTGAACTGAAGTCAATTAAAGTTTTTTGGAGCCAGCATCTTGTGGTCATTGGTGGTATTACACTTTTTTACATTTCTACATTGGCTTCATATTTCAGACCTGGTTGCTCTGTCAATTTCTAGATACAATCAATGGTAAAAAAAAACATACCGAGCCTTAAAGGTTTGGTTTTGTTCTGAAAACTGATCATTAAAATCTCACAAAATGTCATTTACAGCCAGTGTTTTGACCAGACGAGGAGCTCATGTTGATACGTGGGCAGGACCACGCTCAGTGAAATGAGTGTCATGTTGTTTTAGGCACTTCCAACACTGAACATCAATCATCATATTTATTACAAATTTCTGGAGTCACATGAAGTTCATTGATTTTCTCATATTGTGTGCCATGTGATTTGACTGATCTAGTTCTAGCAGCATGTATGTTCAGTCTCAGTGTTTTAAAACTATTCATTGGGTAAAAAATAAAAGTGGATAAATCAGGAGCATTATGCGTCCTCAAAAAGTGAATTTGATTTGGCAAATAAACAGGATGTTACTGTTATTTATTGAAGAAGCAGCAACCAGAACATTGTTTAAGACATGATTTAAATGATCAATACAGTAACTAATTGTTATTAGTCCCACTAGGCAAATAAAAATTAGGGCTGTCCAAATGAATGCATTGATGCAGATTAATCCATCATCATGATTAATCTGATTAATAATTTTATTGCAATTAATCCATCTGCAGCACAGAATGACTCTGAACGTCTCTGGCAACATATTTCAGGCAGTTTGTCCAAGTGGAGTCACCGTCACACCTGCACCAATAGGCACTTAATCCTGTGGTGACAGGAAGCAGAAGCAACCAATGAAAATGGAGGATGCTAAACAGCAGGTTGGTCCTCTCTGTAGGAAATCTGAGGACAAAAAAAATCAAGACAGAATAGTCGACTGACTCTCTGCAGGAAGAAGTTTTCTTTTCACTGAAGCACTTTCAGATTAAAATACCACATTAATGCGAAGGATACATTTGTGCAGTGGTGTCCAACCCTGGTCCTCGAGGGCCCCTATCCTGCATGTTTTAGATGTTTTCCTCTTCCAACACCTGATTCAAATGATCAGGATCGTTATCAGGCTTCTGCAGAGCTTGGTTTGGGCACCACTGCATTAGTACATACTGCTAGCACTTCAGCTAATGCATCACCCAGGTTGCGACAAACTACCCTCATGCAAAATGAAATGCGATTAATATAGATTAAAAAGTAGTGATATTTAATCGTGATTAATCTAAATTAATCCACATCAACCCTGTGATTAATCTGATTGAATATTTTAATCGTCGTAAGCACTGATTAAAACATGAGTATCTGAACAGTTTTTCTTCAGGCTTTTTGCGTCTGCACATTCATTTTGAAATAAAATTAAATTTCAATTTTCACCACAGGAAATTCAAAGCATTTGTTGATTCAAATTCCACATGCTGCAGCAAAGAGCAAAGAGAATAAAAAATACCTGTGATTAAAATAGGCACTTTATTAATATAACAAAGAGCTGGAAGTGGAATAAAACAGTTAATAACTTCAGGCATTTAGCAGTGACTTCAACAGAGAGAAACAGCTCATCAAAATGATCAAATAAGCTATCTACACTTTGACAGGTCTTTTCTGACTCTAAAACACAAATATCAGAGATGACTGGTGACAGGCTTTAATAAAGATGAGATAATATCAGCTTTGTTATTTCTTATCAGGCATCTGTTTGCTTCTGCTCGTGCTCAGTCTCAGTGCTCGTCCTCCTGCCACAGCTGATTATGGATCCTGCCTTTCTCTATCAAACTCTGCTTCCATCTTCATTGAAAACCTTTAGATTTCACCGGCCTGCAGCCACATCCTTTACCTTCAGTTCAAACAGAAGCTATAGCAGCAGCACCCTCACCAACTCCCCCACAGCCCCAGATCTGTCTCTAAGCCCGGCTCCACCTCGACACCCAGCCCTCTTCCCATTATCCGGCCTCATCTTCTCTGCCAACTGCTGGCGGACTTCTTTTTTCCTCAGCCCCCAACCCCAGCGTGCCCCCAGGCCTGCACTGTAAATGTGAGCGCAGCGACTCACTCTAAGCATGAAGGCTGAGGATGCTTGGATGCACCCTGTCGTCACTGTGGATGTGTGGGATTGGAGATCTGGCACGCAGTG
Source organism: Pseudochromis fuscus (assembly GCA_900323345.1). Classification (NCBI taxonomy): domain Eukaryota; kingdom Metazoa; phylum Chordata; class Actinopteri; family Pseudochromidae; genus Pseudochromis; species Pseudochromis fuscus. The sequence goes on from OOFC01051219.1 coordinate 6,753, forward strand.
ATGGCTCCATTGTCCAGGCGCGGTCGGTCCATCCACAGTCGCACAGCTATCTATAAATAAATGACAGAAAACGGAGAAAGGCAAAAATTGCAAATGCACACATGTACAGTATCTCATGTGGCGGCTACCTTTGAGGATGCCTCCCTCCCCCCATCGCAGCAGATGTTTTCCCCGTGCCATATGGTTTGCATACCTTGTGCAGATATGGCTCCAGGGGAGGATGTGCACAGATAGGACGTACAGTTGACTCTAATTAGGGCTGGGTATGATGTGGATGTTGCTTTTTCTTCTTGACAGACACTTGTCATGGCCACGTGCATCACCTCGTGTTTGTTTCTGCAGTGAAAACACAAAAATATCCTTCTTACAAACACTGATCTCATTTCAAAGTCTTTACTCACGACTTTAAAGTTGATGATTAGCAGGAGAATCCAGGGAGGGAAATAGCTTCTTTGTTTGCAGGCAGTAATTAAGTTAACTGGCTGCCTGTTCCCTCATGGCTGTTTGAGATAAGTCAGGTTTTTACTGCAAACTTTTATTCCCTTTATTAAATGTTCAATCACGAGAAAAGCACTTACATCTCGTGTCCTTCTCCTAACAACCTTTAAACACTTCCTGGAGTAGGCTGTGTGAAAATGTGGAGCAACAAAGACTCGAATGACTGCGAAATCATCCCAGGATGTTTTATTCTTGGTTTTTCTACAACTGTTGGCACTGATCACATTGCCTCACCTCCTCCTACAGCAACTTTCCCATTGACTGTTCACATTAAGATGTAGCAGGAGTTACAATTGAGTGAATTACAATCTTACATTACTTGTGAAGATGTTTTCAGAAGTGTCATAGCAGTATTTCAGCTTTTTCCCCCTGTGTTGTTTTTTGGTCTGATTGTTAGCAACATTACTTATCAACAGATTTATTTATTTTTTTAAGGGTATCATCCAAGGAGCAGATGATTACAATATTTCAACAAGATGGTGTTGCTTGTTCACCACTAGAGGGCAGCAGTGTTCAGTCTATAGGTTCAGTACAGCTGGATTATTACCTGATCAACCAGGCCCAACACGCTTTGAAAGAAGACTTTACAAAGACGTGAGGGCCTGGAGCTGCACTGCTGTCTCTCATTTCGAGGGCGGGCTTAGCAAGCTGAGAGGGAACCAATCACAGAAGTCGAATGTGACGCACAAAGTGAGGGATGCTACACCGAATAGGATGTTAGCGTATTCTGTCAAATGGCGTAGCGCGTGTAGCCGCACCACGAAAACAAACGAGTGGAGCTATGGCAAATGGAGGAGAGAGGACTAACATTAACGACAGCTGTTGATTTAGAGATTCTATATTTTCCAGTTTTTGCAAAACCGAAGCTAGAGCAGGAGTAAACACTCGTATGGCAGCCATGTCCGACATTTTCAATGTTTTGATTTGGGAGAAACGCTTGTCAGTATGACGTGTCAACAACAGGGGCATGTCCGTCCCAAAGTTTGCTCATGAAGGGATTGGCTATGTCTCCGGTGTCAGACCCTTCTGCATTTGTACAGAATGTAGGAGGGTCTGATTGGTCAGGCTAGCTGGATCATACCATAGCGGAGGTTTGCACTCTGTCACTGTTTTTCAGTTTCATATATTTTTGACATTGTGTGTTGAGTATAGATGATGTGTTCATCACTGTGGTGGGATCACACTTACAATCACAAAGCCCACTGCTGTATAGTAAATGATATGATGTGATATGTGGTATTGTCAGGGATGTGGGAGGAGGAAGCAGGACCCAAAAATGCAGATCTTGAGAAAAACAAAAAGATCTTTAATAAAAGGAAGAGCACAAAAAGCGCTGCACCAAAACACGGCAGGGAAAAATACAAACACGAACAAAATCCAAAACACTGGAAAACTAGAAAAACTAAAACACAAGGAAACTGGAAAAACAGAAACCTACTAAAACTCTAGAAAAACCCAAAAACTACAGGAAAAACTCAAAACTACAAAAACCCAAGAACAAAAGCCAAAACCACTAGAAAAAACCCAAAACCGAGGAGCAAAACAACAAATAGGGAACACAAGACACTAGAAGAAAAACGCAGAATCAAAGATACAAGAAAACACTGGAAGCGAGACACTGAAACTTAGACAACGAACTGGCACAGGACAAGGAGACACAGGAGGTTAAATACACTGGGGTAACGAGGGTTAATTGAACACAGGTGGAGAGGACAATCAGGGAAGGCTGTGCAGACGAGACAGTCAACGCAGGTGTGAACAACAGGAAACAGGAACACAAGAGACAAGACTCAAAATAAAACAGGAAGTGACAAAACAGAACACACTGAAAACACGCAGGACATGAAACACCAACTAAAAGGACATGACACACAGAACCAACACAGGAAAATAAATCACAACTAAATACAAGAACTCAGGGAAAAAACAAACTAGAAACACACAGAACAGAAACACACATAGTCACAAGAAAATAATAAATCACAAAACTAAACACAAGAAACCAGGAAATACAAACTAGACACACATATCATGACAGGTATTTAGACCAGACTGGGATTAAACCCTTTTGGACTGGAGGACTCTTTTTAACATCTATGAAATGGTTGATGAATGGTTGACTAACAGTTATAACTGACAGAGATATGAGGATGGGACTGATGTTGACGCAGCACAGTTTCACTTTAGGGACAAAGACATTGGACAGACTCTGTGCACGTTCTGCATGTGAGGGTCAGCTGTGATCTATTTTACTCAGATACCACTTTGAACACTGCCACCACTGAGTCTGTTCGTCTGAGGCGCCTCAACCTCTAACCTTAAATATTCGGAGGCGGAGCAGGCGCTGGGCCGAGGCTGCTCGCCCCTTTTTTGTCATCTCTTTTTGTTTCAAGACCTCGGCTGGGGGAGAAATTTACTCAGCACCGGCAAAGATCTTTGGAGCAGCTTTCTGCCCGGCGGACTCGACACGGCTCATCTGTCAAGCACTTACACACTGACACACACATGCGTACACAATCTGGTAGGGATGGCCTCAGTATCAGCGCATGAACAATCGGTCCAGGCCTGTTGTAAACACATTTCGTATTCACCCTGCCCCTCTCTGTGCTTTGCTGCTCTTGCTGGCCAAAGGCTCCTCCTCTATAAACGGACTCCTCTCTTGCGGTCACCCTACACTGATCAACAAGGACACGAGTCTCTTTACACGCTGAGCTTAGATGTCAAAATGTACATGGATGGAGAGGGGAGGAAAGTTACTGGCAAAAACGTGACATGGTTTGTATTTGGTTCATTGTTAGCACTTCAGCTGAACACAGCCAGAGGAAGAACATAAAACAGATTAGAGCCATGAGTAGATTATGTGTTGTGTATACCGCTCTATCTGCATGACAGCTGTTTGCTCCCTCGTGCCGAACTGAACAGCCAATCACGTCGACCCCATTCGCCTTGTTTGTTGGGATTGACAAAGATATTATAATAAAAAGTAGCAGGAGGGTGCTGAAAATGATGAGGAAAAGCCCATTATAATTTCTTAAAGCTGAAGATGATTGCTCAGTGTACCATCATATAACAAAGAAAAGAATACAATCATTATGTTTGACAGGAAAATGACTGAAACGATTTATCACATGTCAAAATAGTTGCCAATTCATTTTCCTCTGACTAATTGTTTCATCTGTAAGTGGCTTTATGACATGAAACTGTCAGTAAGAAAGATGGTGTGAGAAGCTTGGAGACACAGGATGTCTCTGGGGAAACCTGCTATGGAGCAGTTGAATGGCAAATGAAGATAATGAACGTCTCTGCTCTTTATGTTGTTGCACGTGCAGGACTTCCTCGGCCAGGCTTTCTGTACACTTGGCGAGATAGTCGGCTCCCTGGGAAGCCGCTTGGAAAAACCTTTGATGTAAGTAGCACACCATACACACACACACACACACACACACACACACACACACAAACACTCACAATAAGTCTTCTGCTGTTTTAATTAGATGCCCATAATTAAAAGTGAGGAGGCTTGTATGGCATTGCTCTAATCAGGGAGTCACTATCATTAGGTGCCACAAAGGTTGTTTGGACCCATGTTTAGATTTTAGATTCAGTTCCTGGGTGACAGTGAATTGAAAATCAGCGTGTGATTTTCAGATCACTTGCTGCTGTTTGTCTTTGAAGCAAAGTGAAGCGGGGGCATGAAAATGAGCCAAGATGCTGATGAAAGCGTACGCTGTCTCCATCAGCCAAATAAGATGAATAGTTAAACAGCGGCAGGCCTAATGACAGACTGTAAACACGTCGGGATGGTAAACAGGGTGTAGTGAAAAGGGACAGTTCACCCAAAGCGAACATGTCAGCAGTGAGCTCGCAGCTCGTTTGCTGAACAAGACTAAACTGAACTGAAGCCTCGACTGGAGCCTCAAGAAATAATCAAGGACATTTTCAAATGAATTAATGTTTGATTCTCTCCTTCTCAGTCGCTGATTACTGTAAGAAAATAGTGATTAGATAAAGATTTCACATTAGCTGCTCAGTGTGTGGTTTGTCTCAGCTTCATCTGGGACACGGAGTCTTCAGCATCTCACTCACTACATTTTCTTTCTCTCACATCAGCTGTTTGATACTCTGTTTCCAATTAAGTCATTGTTAAAAAAAATTAAAAACAGATTTTTTTTAATGTCTTAAATGTTTCCACAGTATTGATTGTTGTAATTCTGCTGCAAAGATACAAAAACATGGCTACAAACTGTGCAGGATTTAAAATCACTTTGAAAAATCTGTTTGGATTCATCAGATTCTGAGACAACAGGGACAATCTCTGTATTTTAGTCAGTTACACTGAAGGTAAGTTTGGATTTTGTACAGTTAAAGATGAGCCTTTAAAAAAAAAATCAAATCAAATGATCAACATACCAAGTATGTACCTTTATTGTGTATGAGTCACAGATGTGTTATTATTAAGTACACACATTCTGTACCTAACAGTACCAACCAGCCAAAAGTAATAGTACTGTATGAATATCATTCAGATCTGTACAGTTCATAGTACTTCACAGACCAACAAGACTAATAATACAGACAGTTAAACACAATACTCCTTTAAAGAAAACAGGACAACACCTTAAAATGAAAAAAAAACTGAAAAGCTTAAAGGAACAAATAAAAACTACACAATATACACCCTAAAAATACTGGATTATTTTACCCCAGAACTGGGTTAATATTATACAGATCAAATGCTGCGTTAATTTAATCCTCTAAACAATAAAACGATGGTTAAAACCAACAAAATGTTGATATTGAGTAAACACAATAAAATGTTGGGTAAAAACAGCCCCTATAGCCGGGTTAAATTAACCTATGTAAATTAAATTAACATGTAGTTAGTCCAATATTTACACAACGACCCAGCATTTTAGTGTCTAATGTAAATTATATTTTAGATTTACATCCATATTTATAGATAACATGACACCCACAATACACTGGAAACACACAGTTCTTTATTACTGCACTGGATTGTGTTATTATATAAAATACACCTTCACTGCTTTTTCTTTTCTTGAACTGACTGACTTGTTTTTGTTTTCTGCTGATCGTCAAACTCCAGTGGTGTGTGTGTGTTGTGTGGTGTGTCCAATGTGTGTGTGTTTGTTGTGGGAAAGACAAAGAAATTGAATGAGTTAGAAGTGGCTACACTGCCATCTACACCCATTACTGTGTGTGTGTGTGTGTGTGTGTGTGTGGCAGAATCAATGAGTGGTTGCAGCTGAATGGGTCTGCTGAAGAATGACACACAAGAAATATGATGTAAGAATGTGTTGCTGTCGCCCAGTTATGTAATCACCTCAGCCTGCAGTCATTCACTGTGTTTCAGATCCGTGTGCGTGTGTGTGTGTGTGTGTGTGTGTGTGTGTCTGTTTCTATTTCTGTGTGTGTGTGTGTGTGCAAACTATATTTTATTGTAACTTTTTTTAGCTGTGAGAAGATATTTTTAGATGTTCTTTATTTTTCTGTAAGTTGTAGGAGGTTTTTCTCACACTTCTGCTCAGTCAAGCAGAGTGGATCATACACATGAAGATAAAAGAGAATATAACAAAAATATCTTTATAAAGTTAGATCACATTTGGTGTGGAATATAAATAGACTTTTAGTGACTAAGGCATTTTCACAAAGCAGCAAAGGTCTCTAAAAATAAAAGATCTGTATTGTAGCTTATGAACAAGTTGACCTGAAATAAAAAAAACCCAAAAAACATCTTTTTAATCCTCTTAGACCACATCGCTGGTCGTGTTGTTCACTTATTTAAGGCTGTTAGCCAAAATAATCCTGTTTGGTTTTATTTTTTATCAAAGTTCAATCATTTACTTGCTAACGTTATCCAGTAACATTAGCTAGCTAATTATGTTTTTTTGCTGTCTTTTAATGGTCCAATCAAATTGCCCCAAGTGTTTTGTCCCACCCACATATCCTGTTTTTACCAGAAGTACATCAGGATACAGAACTTAGATCCACTGGAAAAGACCCAAACATAAACTGTATGTAAAAATAGATGAAGCAGCGTATCTCAAAAATGAGACCAATGTGGAAGTGCAAAAACAGTGTAATACCACTGATGGCCACTAGATGCTGGCTCCAAAAACTCTGTATCCAACTCCAATTGTGAATATGATGAAATGACAGTAAATACATGTGAAGAAATCAGTATGTCAGTCAACATCCTGGTACCCATTTCCTGTTATTTCTGAAGGATGCTTTCTGTGTTTTCTGTCTGGTTTCACCTGTGTTGGTTTATTTGATTGTTGGCAACGTTACAGTAAAACTACTACTGACCAAAACCTGCTTGATTAAAAAAAACCTGAGCAAGATCAGAGGATCCTTCCTGAAAAAGGGGTGAATTTTTAAGAGGGTAACGTTGCTTTTTAACCACCAGAGGGCAGCATGTTCAGACTATAGCATTAGTGCTGCTGGATTATGCCTTCACAGAGGTTTGTGCTCTGGGATCTTTCTAGATGAGTCTAGAACAGGAGTGGGCAACATCATCGTTCTGCTGCAGCTCCGTGTGTCTTTGGAAAATAATGATACATTTAAGCTAATTTTGTTTTGTTTCGTTTAGTTTTTCAATGGCATTATAAACGTGAAGAATATGGTGTTCGTGCAACATTGAAACAAAATGTTTTTATTTTCTGTTTTTATTTTTTGACGCTCAAATGATGCATCAGCAACACCCGCCAGCAACAGCAGCATAAAATCCGGGTCGACTGTGCTTCAGAGAGCTGCACTTTTATTAAGCGCTGCAGCAAAATTACACAAAAACAACAGCCTGTGATGTTTCCTTCCTTCCTTCTGCCGAGTTAATTTTCACTCACTTGCTGCATCCTGTGCTCATCGTGGCTGCAATACAGAACTACAAAACAAAATCCCTGCTTCCTCATACGTCACTCAGGGATTACCCACATGCCACCTTCTTAAAGGCACAGGCTTGTAATACAGGTAAAGTGAACAAGACGTGGGATGGTGGGTGGAAATTGTGGCGGTCACAGGGCTAACTAGCGGCGGGTGGCTATCTGCTAGCTCGTAACTCGGATTTTTCTGTCAACTCAAAGCCAAAAATCGATCCTGCGATGCCTCGTATCTTGGAAAACTCGTAAGTAGGGTCAAGATACCATCTTCAAAATGTTTATACTGCATGCAGAAAAGAAATATTTTTTGCTGTACCACTTCATTGATTTCATGAACGCCACACACAAAAGTTTTTTTAATACATAGAATTAAGATGAAAAAAAAATATATATATATATGCAGTGTTATCTGCATTTCTTATGTCAAAAGGGTTTTTGTGGCTCTGTGTTTTCTTTTCTGTGGGAAATGCGACCAACTGGCTCTTTGAGTGTCTAAGGTTGCCGACCCCTGGTCTAGGATATAAGAAATAGGCTGTTCCACATGTATATATTTCACACTGGTTATTAGCACAAAGGGTATCTGCCTGTAAAAACCCACCAGTGGTACCTGTGAAGTCATGTACTGGTGTGTTCTTCACTCAGCCACCTCTCTGCCTCTTCATCCTCCTCGGGACTTTGTTCTTCCTCTTTCCTGTTTGTGATCATTTTCCCTCCCCTCTGTCTTTCTTCTCACTGAATGCTGCCATCGCTCTTCATCAAAGGATGCTGGTACAGTCTCCAGTGATGGGGGAGCGTCAAAGCCTCGCTTTAATTTGCCGTCAGGTTCTCAGTCTTCAGTTTAATCGTAGGCTCTCTCTGTCATTACTGGACAGTACTTAGCTAAATGAAATTATCTTTGCCCTTCCTTGTTCTGAATCAGGCCCGGGGTCCGTGGCATTCATTTGGTCTATTTTTAGTGGTCAGTCTCCCTTGGCTTTATTGGCTGAGTGTTACGCTTCGCCTGCTCAGGATGCAAACAAACATTGCAGCTGAAATGTCACTTGATGTGGTTACATTATTGTGATGTTCTCTTGCAAAGGTTTTCATTCACCATTAGTTAATATTTAATCAGGCAATAAATGTGAGATGAAGAGAAAATAGATTCCAGGTCTGCAGGGGTCTCACTTGATTGGAGTTTACATTTAGTTTTTTTCTCATTTCCAGCGTATTAGTGGAAACTGGTACAAGACTTTGATTATTATCGTCATAAATTTTTCAGTTTGCGGAGAAAATCGATTTAGTGTCAGGTCACTCAAATGCAGAGTGGAAGTGTATTCAAGTATATACATGAATACTGTACTGTGATGGGCAGAGTATTGATCAGAATCAAAGTATTTATCATGTATACAACTTAAAGAGTAAGCTTGAATTTACCATTTACAGAAAAACCATCAGTTATATTTTTCCTTCTGTTTTTTCCAGCGGGATCCCGGGGAAGAAATGTGGCACCATCATAGTGAGAGCAGAGGAGCTGAGCAACTGCAGGGTAAGAGTCTGTTTTTATTCACCTGTTGATTCATGTCGAGTGGATTAATCTCACACACTGAAAATTGTCTGGTTCTTATTTATTCCTGATCTGGTGCCACCCACATATTTCTCTCAGCCCGCTGATGATGTCACCATATTTACTATGTCTTGCTATTGTTGCTATGACACCAGAAATTTGACTTCAATAAGAGAAGTAGTTCTTTGATCTAAAAGTGTATTTTCTACAAATACAACAGTGCAACAAAAAGCCAGAAGAAGCACAATCCCAGAATAAATGCCTTGCTTTGTGTTAGTTTAGGACTCGATTAAAAAAAAAAAATCGAATTAATTAGAGGCTTTGTAATTAATTAATCTCAATTAAACACATTTTAATCACATAGCCATATTAGCTCACAACTTTTTTTATTGAATCAAATAATAGACACAGACATGAATAAAATATCTCTGGACAAAATTGACATTACAGTGACATTTTAAGTACTTTAAATACTTTGTTCAACCCATTATTGACTTTAAATGATAAAAAATGCATCAGTGTAATCGTGTAGCAGGAAATCGTTCTGTTTGAAATGCAAACTGCCATTAAATGTGTTAAATTTTGTAATTAATTCATCACAATTACTACATTAAAGTCCGACCCCTGGTTAGATATTGACTTTATATTTCTGTTGGAGAAAGAAGACTTTTGTTTGTGGTGCTAGTTGCTGGTGTAAGGGCAGATTTCTAGACACCTCAAACTGTTTGACACTATTGTCTCATTGTCATGTGAACTTGATGCTGAGTCAGACTGTGACAGGAAATCCCCAACAACCATTTGGACAATGTTTGGAGAAAGGTTTTTGTTTCAAAGGTCAACGCATCAAACTGTGAACTTTTTGTTGTCACTGTTTTGGAAGTGCCTGGGTCCTGAGGAGACCAACCCAATGTAACAGAGGCAGAGGCACCGATCTGCTCTCAGGGAATAGACGTAAGGTCAATATGTGCTGCAGCCATTAGAGGAATTGATCAGTTTTTGCCTTTTCTTGTTCATCTCCCAGTTCAGTTTGTTCTGTCTCTGCACAACTAAATGAATCAAGCTCTCACCTATTTTTTCAGTTGTTTTCCAAAGTCATCAATGGAAACAAAGGAAATTGCTCCATTAAGAGTGAAAACACAGTCGTTGTGCTAAATAACTAACAACAACAGCAAAAAAAAGGCCTTTGCTTTTCATTAATCACAGCTTTAGTATGATATGATAATAATAATGTCAGAGTGTACCAGGGTGAAATTATGCCCGATAATCTTGATGTGATCTTCTAATGTCAGTTTTGGGTCAGGTGAAGATTCTTCACCTGACCCAGGGTTGGGTGAGGTGAAGAGGGCTGGGTACCAAAATTCGGTTCCAGGTAGGAACCGAATTAAATTTAGTTATAATAATTCTAACTAAATTATAAAAAATTATAATTTCGGTTCTGCTTATCGGTTCCTAGATGTGCTCATTTTACACAACGGCTGCAAACGGACTTTAGATATCTGCCAGGACCTGTCTGTTACGTATCTAACACGTCACGTGACGCCGCATGGCAACAGGAAATGGACCGGGGAAAGCGGTCAAATGTGGAAAATGCAACACGTGTGGGAAATTAATATGTTAAATACCGTATTTTCCGGACTATTGAGCACGCCTGTCTATAAGCCGCTATTGAATTTATTCAAACAGTTTCATGTGGTCCACTCTGACCGGGTCTGATGTGACGAGGCTAAATGTATCGGAGCTTGCTAGCTTGTAAAAAGCTAACGAGCCTTGTGCCGCCGATACATGAGCTACACCGGAGTTTAAGCTGCAGGGTTCAAAGCGTCGGAAAAAAGTAGCGGCTTATAGTCCGGAAAATACGGTATACATTTGGTTTCTTGTTTTTTGTTTTTGGAATTGAAATAAGGAATCGTTAGGAACTGGAATCAATAAGCAGAACCAAAATGGGAATCATAAAAATCCTAACGATACCCGTCCCTACTCCTATCAGACTAAAATGAACATTTGTTAGCAATGAACGTCGTCAGGGAACCAGAGCTGACTTCAAAATATTAAGTCATGTACTCATGTTGAAGCAGAGTGTGTTGAAAGTCGCCACACAGCTTATACAAAACACACAAACTGAGGGGGAAACAGGAAGTCGCTTACAAACACAAGCAGGCATGTAATGTAATAAAAAGAAAATTTTATAAGGTTACTTCTTCTGTAAAATTCTCTGCCACAATATCACAACTTTTTTTTTTTTACAACTAGTATTTTGTAATGTGAGGAGTGTGTAGTGAGGAGCTAGATTTATGAGCTTGAATAACACTGAGAGGGGGGAAAAATAAAAGTCTGCCAGTGGGACAGAAATGGAAAAACACATTTCATTGTGTAATTTTTCATACCAGACCAGTGAAGGCACCACGAGCCAAAACACTGCCTTTTCCCACAATAAAGCCAAACTACATAACCTGAGGGAGAACATGGCTCGGTGATATCTATGGTCTTTTTGTGCAGTGGGTGACATAAGATGCTGAGCACAAGACAAAGCCCCCGCCCTCTCTGACTCTCTGGTGAAGGTGTGTAGCTGATTGTGGTTTTGTTGAGTCTTGGCCTTGAGGCTGAGAGTGTGATCAGTGACTCTCTGTGTTATAAATAAAAGGTCACGGGGGCCGACGGTGCATCAAGATCTTTAAAAAGCACTCCCGCCTGTAGGGATGTTTGCCTTGTGGTTTTAGCATAATCCACTTGAGCTTCACTTTTCCTATCTCTGTCCTACCTGATATTTACAAGACACAGATAACACCCTTGAAACAATACAGCTGCAGCCTCTTATGAAAAACCGAATAGGGGAAACCACCGCGCTACGACGTGGATGTTATGGCAACAGAGCTGGCAGATGCTAACTCGGAGGCTTCACATCCTCCGCTGAGTTTGTGCGCAGCAGACGTTATCACTTTACAGTACAAAAGCTGTTATAATGTTGAATCACGGTCGGCGAGCAGCTGCGTGGTGGTTTTCGCACTTTACACAGATTAACGGTTCTTTCCATTTGAGCAGGACACAAAGGGGATTCCCTGGTTGCTTGAGTTTTTTTCCTCCCATCCTGTAGCTGTGTGAAAAGCTTGTGTCACTGTGAGTGGTGTTTATGTGTGTGTGTGTGTGAGAGACAAACTGAATCCTGAATTGTCAAAACCACCAAACCTTCTGTCTTTCCCAACCACAACACTTACACTTTCAGTTTCTCTTTTAACAGGTTTTCTTTTTAACTACAAACCTTGAAGACATTTTAGATCATATTTCTAAAAGTTGTAACAATATAGAGTTTCTGATGGGTTTTTTTTTTGCCTCTTAAACATAGACTGCATACAGAAATGAACAAAACAGTTGGGTCTAAAAAATGAGGCAAATGTGGAAGTGAAAAAAGTGCAGTACTCCTGATGTCCACTAGATGCTGACTCCAAAAAAAGGCTTTTCAACTGACTTCAATTCAAAAGTAGTTATTTTCAATCATAAAATACTCTGTCATTAGTTAAAGTCAATTCTTCTTCATTATTATCTTCATATTATTCATCATTAACAATCATCATTAACCCCTGAAGCCCTGAGCTCTTATTTTGAAATTTCAACTATAGAAAAATACCAGAGACAAGTCTCAGACTCCCCCAATTGGAGGGTCTTAGGGTTTAAAGGGTTAAGTAGATATTAGACTTCAAAAAGAATATTATTCAGGGCTACATAGAGATATGATTAAAAAAAAAAAACCCAAACAAAACTCTGGCTCCAACTGACTTTAGTTAAAAATGTCATTGGGTTCAATGGGTTCACCTCCTCACTCCCCCCTTCATGTCCAAATATGGTCACTTTTGGCTCCAAACATCCAACATGGCGATGTTCAAATGCCAACCTCCTGGCTTTAAAATGCATTAGCTCTGCTCTGATGCTGTACACTGTTGCCCTCTTGTGGTGAAATTGCAACACTGTCTTGTAAGCACACAGGCATTTTCTCACGTTTTGTTTTTTGGGCAGCATCCCATCCTCTGAACTTGTCCAAAATTTCACCATTTGTCAATTGGGAAATGCCCTTTTCTCCCTCTCATGCAAGGATAATAACTGTTCAAATTTTGATCCTTAAAAAAACATCAGTGTTAAGGTGTCAACTGCCACAACATTATAGGAGGTACATGTCAGACTGTTGGACTATTCTCCGAAGTGTTTCCCTGGGAGTCCAGGTAAAAATACTTCAAAAAGACCAGTCATTACAGAGCATGAAACACAGCTTTAAACTTGATAAAAGTGTCTCTTGTTTATTTGACCTAATTCTTTATAAAGTAAACTCCCTTCCCCATTTCACAGCTGTCTTGTCAGCGTTGTGCTCAATATGCAGAGCTTCATGTGACCCAGATCTAACCACACTCTTTTCATCAGCGTGTTATTATTAGCGGCGCTGGTGATGATGATTTGCTGTGCCTTCGTTTTGAGTGTATTTCTCAATATGTATGTGTGACTTGTGATGTTGGGGGGGGGGGCTGCTGAGTCACCTGCTTGTGATACAGAAAATACAAATATGTGCAACTAAGCACGCACACACAAAGCAGCAGACACAAACCATTAGGAGAAAAAATGGCTCCAGCAGAAACCAGGCAAAGGCCCAAGTCCCCCCAGCCAAGCAGCTTGTCAATTGGTAATTGCAAGAGGGATTGGTTCCCCATTGAAACGGCTAAGGGTCTGTGTTCATGTATTTAAGAGGCAGTGCCATGTTTCAGCCTGCCATCTGTGGGCTTTAGCTCTCCATTTCTCTCCCACTCTCACTCATTTTCTTTCTTTCTCACGGGTGGAAAAGTACCGTCGAGGGGCTCAGTGGCTGAGGCCCGGCCGGCTCCTTTGTCTTGCCGTGGGAGTCTAGTCTCACCGCCACACAAAAAAAAGCTCAGGTTAATTATTAATATCTCATTGACTTATAACGCACGGCAGGCTTTAGAGGAGCCTGCAGGCAGGGGAAGCTGTCACCCCGGGGTGGTGAGGGATGGTGGACCAGGCACGGGCGCCCAGTGGAGCCTCATCAAGCTCTTTAACCTCTTTGTGCAGCTACTCCCACATCCGTCTATGATCTGGACTCAACCTGCTGCACGCTATCCAGCTCCGATCTGTCTAAGCCCAGCAGTGCAGCTCAGTAGATTTAATGGAGCAGAATCTAACTTTTAGCAGATTTTTTTTTACAGCTAATTCATTTTGTTTTACTGCTCGATGACAGGGACCTCAAATGACCTCTTATCTGTGAACAGACAGGGCACAAATCAACAGAGCACGCCACAGGAAAAACTACACTTTTTGATTAAATACCACTTTGTAAACTGCTCCAAAATACAACAAGTTACAGGTTTACAGCTTAAATTCACAACAGTTACAATGTGTTTTCACAAAGATTTATTATTTAAAAATAACATTCAGCCCATCTTTTGAAACCATTACTGCAGCTTACTACAACTTCTCCACCTGTGTGTTAGGTGCACTCTAAATTGTTGCCCTTGCTATCAGATTTAGTTGTTTATAAAATAATGTTGCACACCAAATGGCTAAATAAAGCTGAGTGTAGCAAAGTTGGAGGTACATCGTTGGATACATATGAACTATTAAAGCTGTGTTAGCATAATCTGGCAAAAAGGTGAGTGTACAGAAGCTGTGCATCGTGCCACAGTGGCACATTTTTTTCCCACAAGAGCATTTTTGCAAAAATGTGGAAGTGGACTATGACACAATAATGGTTTGATAAGTTTCTATTTGAATGTAAGTCCTTCCCGAGTACGTTTCAGCCACTGTCCACTGTGAGCAAGAGCATGTGCGTTGATGTTGAAGCAGAATACACTCGATAATTTCAGTGGAATAATCTTTGTGTGACAATATAAATGTTAATGTTAGAAACCAGAGAGATTAGACAAAGAAAAAAAGGACATCAGTGTCTCAGGAGTGGGTATTAAGTAAAAAAAAAAAAAAAAGTGCTGATTGGACGAGGAAATCATCTCCAGAATTGATTGTGTTTACATTCCTCACAAAGCTGCTGGTTTCAATGCATGGAAATGGGATGAAAACATAGATTAAACTCTAAGTTAATTAGCAGGACTGAATGGAGTTATGGTAAATACCCCCCCTGCCGCGACCACAACTCTGATGTAATCCTGCCTGTATGTTTATGGTACAGGGAATTTTCTCATATAAAAGGTGTACTAATGTGCAAATATTTTAATTACTGTAAAAAAATGAACGAGCACACAGTCACGAAATCCAAGCAATGAAACCCAGCTTTAATGTGTTATCTGTTAAAAAAAGGGAAATCCAGCAGTGGAAATAGAAACCTTATGCAACATGTATTTTCCTATTTTAGCAGGGAAATGTCCTGGCAGGAGCTGGTCAGTCCTCACTGTGTTTAAATGCATTTTCATCATGATGCATAACGTTGGGAGCACTCCTGAAATCCTAATCTGACGTCTTGCAGTCTATTATTGAAGAAAGTATTCGAAAAACAGAATGAATACAGGGATTTATACATAGATGATGATGTAAATATGTATTTTATTTCTGGATCTAGGCCCACACACAAACCCTGTTTACTCAATCTGTCTGTTTTCCACAGAACAAAGAAAACCCAACGGGTCAGATGCTCTTGATTTCAGTTCCTCTGATCATCCAAGGGGACCTGGACACAAAAGAGGGTCCCTGTGGATCCTGCTGCAGTTCAAAGGCCATATTGTGCACATAGTGTGACGCCCTAGATTGGTGTAAAAAGTCACCGTTGTGGCGCAAACAGGACCTAAACGACACATTCGCAGAGTTCACAGAAACACTGTAAGCTGTCGAGCTGTCGAGCTCTTTGACAAGTTCACAGCGCGCAGCCTCGGCGGAGAAGAGATAACTTCACTTCCTTCCCACACAGACAAAACTAATGTGCTAACAGTAGTTAAGAGGACAGGGTGTGGGACTGTGCTGTTGTAACAGACGCTAAAAAATGCCTGTGTTCTTGTCTGCAGAGGGAAATGCTTCACAGAGACAGAAGTAAAGCACAGAGAAAGTGTGAGTCAAGAACAACCTGCTCAGGCACGACTGCACATTAAATCCACTTCTATACAAAGTGCTCCAAAAAGGGAATTAAACGGCTTTACTGTGGGCGAAAGGGATTTCAAAACCGTGATGCATGCATGCAAACAATTCCTTGAAATATATTAGGCAACACTTGAGACCATGTACATTATCATACCCTCTGACGCTATAGGACACCAGTGAGGAGGACTGAAAGATAAGCTAGGCTGAAATACAGTATGTACCTGTGAGCCATCCCAGGGGCAGCGCTCGGCTTATAAAGGAGATTAAGCTGCAAGCACAGCCATGCACAGAAGACACGGCCACCCTGTCAAGGTTCAGTGTCACAGATCTGCACCGGACAAAGCCCGTCTATAAACACTGCTGTCTTGTGTTCTGTCTAATGTCTGTTTGATTCACAAGAGCGGAGATCTGATAGGCTGTATATGTCAGACGGGAACGGCATCGCCTTTCTGTAGACACACATAACGCAGTGAAATATTTACACTCTCGTTCAGTCAATCATTGAGCCCGCATATTTATTCAGGGTGGGGAATTGTGAACTCTCTTTTGCATAAGAGCCCTGTGTACACACAACAATGAAAAACAGATGAATTACACGCTGCCAATAATGTCAGTACAAACATGATAAGAAAGCAGAAACTGGATTAGAAGATAATAAACTACAAATCATACATCAAACTGGCAGCTCACACCAACAGAAAGCATCCAGCGACAACCAGGTCTTTATTTAAAGATAGAGCATGTGCCAATTTATTTCAGATATGTATAGATCATCTTATCGAGCAAAACATTAAAGAACAACAATTGCAGCGTCAGGGCCCATGCACACTTTTTACATCACTCACCAGAAGAGCGTCAGGTTTTGTAAACAGTTAGAAAATATAGCTAAAAGCTACGAGCTAGAGCGCAGGGCAAGACTAAGGAGACTACCGTATTTTCCAGACTATTTACCGCACCTGTCTATAAGCCGCTATTGAACTTATTCGAACAGTTTCATGTGGTCCACTCTGACCCTGTCTGACGAGGCTAAATGTATCGGTGGCACAGCGCTTGCTAGCTTGTAAAAAGCTAACAAGCTTCGCGCCGCTGATACATGAGCCACACCGGTGTTTAAGCTGCAGGGTTCAAAGCGTCGGAAAAAATGTAGCAGCTTATAGTCTGGAAAATACGGTAAATGCATGTTCACATACATCCCAGACCACCGCTGCATGTGGTTTGACCGACTGGATCGCAATCGTTGGTCATTTACTCGTATGTGCCACTGTCCACTTGTGATCCAATCACCTGAGATGCATCTTAAAACCAAGTGTAAACAAGACTTTTTTCTGTCCGTCTTTTAGCAGCATTACAGGAAAAGTACTAGATTATATTTTATTTTTTTGAATCTCTATTATGGGTGATTGTGGAGAACAGTAGAAGGCAGTAAAACACATCGTGGCTCCATCTATACAGTTCATAACTTAATAGATTTTGTTGAAAGTCATGCACATGCAGGATGATAATGTCTGCAATCTGAGACAATCTGGTGAAGATCAGACATGCATCGTGCTTTCTCGAGGGTTTGTGCTTGAAAATCTACACCGGATATCTCAACAGGGTATGTGCTGCTCGCTCAAAGTTAAGGCGGTGCATGATTTTCTCTGGACCTGATCTCCCAGTGGGGACAACTGCCCAGTTTATTATAAGAGTGTGTTAGCTCTTGGTGCATCGATGGCTTTATTAAAAAAAAAAAAAAAAAAAAAAAAGTCATATTATATTAGTTAACTATGGCATTGAGCCACATCCTTCTCAATCCACATCTGTCTAGGACCAGACCTGCTAGTTCTGATGACTATGATAGGAGTACAGCAGTTACAGTGATAGCTTTGAATATTTGCATATCAACCATCTGCTGAGAACTGTGTGTTCCAACTGAAGTTATTCATTGCACAGTACTGTCTTCATGCACGAATACAACAGCTTCACTGATAAGAAGTGCGTGTGTGTTAACCACTGAACTTTCTAATACATGTTACACAACTGACAGCATTCATTAAAAAAAAACCAAGTTATTAGCATCGGTATATTATTTGCATTTTGTACATAATACTATATTTATTGCCATGCATGCTCCGGGTGGCTGTAATTTGATCCGTAAAATGCAGCGTTGGCCTGAGGTTTGCAGCAGAAGAAAAGTTGTCACATATCTCAAGGGCTTCACCCAGTTCTCCTATATCACATATTTACCCTAAGCTCTAACTGTAACATGCTGACATCACCGTGCTAATGTTCAAATGCCACGTTCATGTCAGTATCCAGGGTGTAATTACAGGCACAAGCGTGGGAAAAAACTTTGATGTCGACGGTGTGGTTGTGGTTTGAAGTCGTAGATGACATGAGACGTCCCAGTTGGCAAAATGTGTGTATACTGTGCAGAAGTAATTAAAGGTTTAAAAGTAACTTGCTGCCCAATATTTGGTTTCCTGGTAACTTTGTGTCATTTCAACATGAATACAAGCAGGAAAGAGGTGAATCTTCATGTGTTGTTTTCTCAAATAATGCATAAAAGCCAAAGTTGGAGTAACACGAGGCTTCCCTGTTCTCCCAATATGGCCGTGAACGCAGCATTAAACTCATGAAATGTTCCCTCTTTAGCATGTGCTTTTTTACAAACATGCTAACGTCAGCATGTATGTTTTTTTCTAAATACAGCCGAGCTTGGAGTAGCAGGGCGTGTGCACAGAAAATTACTGAAGGAAAAACTAATCTGTACGGTTACGGGCTACCGAAGCCCCTACAGTGCTTGTTTCCTGTCGCGTCCCTCGGTGACGGCCACAGACAGAAAGGCCACGAACCAGGGTGCGGTTTCAGTAAACTGGTTCATAGTTTGCATCATCGGGGGACTAGTTCTCTCTCCGGAGGTTTAATCTGGCTCGGCTTGCTCGTTTCCCAACATTCACATTAGCAGTCGAGCGTTGGCCGCAGGGAGAGGTTTACACTGTAAACCACTCTGAAGATGGCTGCTGCTGTGTGAAAATGTTTGCTGTGCGCACTGTGCCAGACTCCGACAGGAATCCAGGACGGGCTTCCTTTAACTCACTGGCCCTCATTCAAAATACCTATCAATGCTGGTTTGGTGTCTGACTCATCACTTAGCAGAATTGCACACTACCACAGTAGGGTGTGTGTTTAAATCTGTTTGAGGAGGACACGTCGAGATACAGCAATTAAACAGTGTCACAAACAGTGCGTGAAGGACCAGCGTGACGTGAACCTGCTTTTGTGAAGCTTCAAAGCTGCACCGCTCTGTGCTGATGCAGTTCCTTGAAGATAAGAGGAAGAGAAACAAAAGACCACAGGACCGGTTGAGGCCTCAGACCGTGGGGGACCGCTGTTCAAAAAGGCACCATACAAAAATCCACAGGACAGAGAAAACAAGGACGTCATACTCATAACACGACTGCTGCGTCAGCATCATACACTGGCAGCAGTTAAGATGGAGACGTACAACACTGCAGGGACTCTGGTGTTTTTCTACATAACCACAAAAAAACAAAGCAGAAACACCCACGCACCATCACTTCAATCCACAATCCAATTTAAATATTTCAATCATTTTGGTCGTGTTCATGCATCCAATTCTGATTTGACAATTTGCAATTAGTACACGAAGATAATCCACTGTGTGTTTCTGCTTTATTCCCCATCTAAAAATAGTAAAACAGTATTTTTGAGGCAGTTGTTTTGATGCAGACACTTGAGAGGTTTTATATTTACATGTGAAACTACAGAACAACTAACAATGAATCAATGTTGTTGCTAATCACTGTCATATTCAAGACTGCGCATTTGAATTTTTTTTCACTAAAGTACCGTATTTTCCAGACTATAAACCGCTACTTTTTTCTGACGCTTTGCGGCTTGAACACCGGTGTTTCTCATGTATCGGCAGCACGAACCTCGTTGGCTTTTTACAAGCTAGCAAGCTCCGTGCCGCCGATACATTTAGCGTCTTCACATCAGACCCGGTCAGAGTGGACCACATGAAACTGTTCAAATAAAGACAGGAGCGGCTTATAGACAGGTGCGCTCAATAGTCCGGAAAACATGATACTTTATCTGTACCTGTAAGTAGACTTGGTTTGCAGTTTAAAG
>OOFC01051219.1:27298-40275 GCA_900323345.1 Pseudochromis fuscus
AGCTCGTTAGCTTTTTACAAGCTAGCAAGCTCCGTGCCGCCGATACATTTAGCGTGGTCACATCAGACCCGGTCAGAGTGGACCACATGAAACTGTTCAAATAAATTCAATAGCGGCTTATAGACAGGTGCACTCAATAGTCCGGAAAATACGGTAATCCACTTTTTCCATTAAAAAATGCGTTGGCCTCATGAACAAACTGAAACTTAAAGGGTTAAAATCCTGAAAATGAATATTTAATAGTTATGATGAGGAATTATGAGTTTTTTTGTCACACTCCTGACTCGACAGGGTTAAAGCTGCACTATTCAACCTATCTATGTCAATAATGACTCAGATGACTATGACTCATATAAAAGGGGATTCCTTGTACTGACAAACCCAGAAAACAAGCACCAACTTCTGCTAGTTCCTCTCAGGCCTGTGGGGCATTGTGGCGTCTTTTATTTTAGCCCGATGTGTTGGTCTTTTCACAACATCCCAGTTTCCACCCACAGCAGATAAATCAGTGCTCGCCACCTTCCCAGACAGCAGACAAACAAAAGTGAGAGGAACATTTGTGCAGCTAAATATTTCTCTGAAGAGGTGTTGCTCTTGCATAGACTTGCATTCATCAGCTGACCGTGACTCCACATGAATGTCGCTGTGCGTCGGCCGGCAGCTGTTTCCCAACAAGTTCACCTAACAGCTTAATAAGGTGATAATAAGGCAAAGTCATGTTTACGGCTTGACTCCAAGCGGTTATAAAATCCATTAGAGCAGCTTTAATACCAAAGGTTGCTAATTATGGACACATAAAACTTTTATTTTTAGCAAACTTATAATCCTCTTATAGACCAGTGGTAAATTCCATCAGGATTGACAACACAAAATATCTAAACAATAAGTAAATCTAACCAAGCATCAAGCATATGTTCATTTGCGGCTTAAAAGCACACATAGCCGCGCGCAACATGTCGCAGACATCACCTCTCCTGATTGGTCCGTTTGTAGTCACATGCTGTGATGCCGTGCTTCCTTGTACCGGAAAGTAAAAATAACCACCGAAATTGGCTTATAAATGCAGAAGAAACTCCACCGTTTGGTGTCTTGGCCAATGCCAGCCGTACAGCGACACCCCCGACGAGGAAAACTGACATTTTCAAAACAGTGCACGTAGGTTGCGTTCGAGTATGAAGGCAAAACGCGCGCGGGACAGCCACAATGACGTCTACGCGCACACCGCACGCGGGAGTATACGGAGGCCTTTACTGTTCAGACTGTCATTGAACAGAAATTAAGAAGTTGAACACAGACGGAGACACACAGGGACACTTACTACTTTTTTTTAATCTATTTATTTTAGTTTTTATTATTATTATTATTATTAATATTATTATTAGTAGTAGTAGCAGTAGTAGTAGTAGTATGGTTATTATTACTATTCTTTATTTTTATTTTATATGCTGTGATTATTACTATACTGTTATTATTTATTGCACATGCTTATTATTTTCCTTCCCTCCTGCTTTGCACTACTTATCATTGTTGTTAATATTTACTGTATATTTTATTTTTCTTTCCCCCATTTTCAACTCTGCACATCAGTCGTCCTCCCACACTCACTCACTCACACACACACACATACACACACACACCCCATGCGCCCATATTTGTTGATCCGTCCTCTTAATGTTGTTTAAATGTCTGTTGTCTGTCACTCTGATTTAATTGTCTTTTTGTGTGTAAATGCAATGAATAAAATATCTATATATAAAAAAAAAAAGTTGAACACAGATTGGAGCGGAGCACAGCATCGGGAGATTGTTCCCATGCAGCTGATTAACATCAGCAGTCGTTACTCTCGGTCTAATTTCCATCCACTTTTCAGTGCTAGGCCCCTCTTTGCAAACCTGTTCTACATTAAAGAGCATTGGCCCCTGGCTCCCCTGAGGTGCGTTAACGTTTGCTTGTTATTTAAGAACAAGGCAAAGTGGACCCTGCCCTGTTACAATTACCCCTATACTGTGCCTATAGTCTACCAGCCATTACTGCACAGCCCTAAAATAGCACTTTGCTCGGTTCATTTAATCAGTAGAAGCCATATATATATATAACATACTTAATAGTGTGCATCATAAAGTATTTTTAGCTTTTGCATGTGTAACCCTCCCATTGTACGTAATTACTATACCACACCTCCATTCAGTAAAATCTGATACTCTAACATATTGTAGCTTCCAGCAGATTAAAGTGAGGTTATATAAAAGGTGAACATTGTGTACCGTCTGCCGAGGCACATTTTCTGCTTTTCTTTCCTATAGCAACCCACAAAAACACAGCAGACGGGCTCGTGAGATCACTTCAAAACATCACCTTAATGCATCTGTTATGAGAAGAGTTAACACTCAAAGTTTCTGCATTTCACAGATATTAAAAAAAAGCGGCTAAAAGCATTTCGGGGCTTATGCCGAGTTACAGTGAGACAAGTGAAAAGCTTTTTTAATACAAACTGATATGATTTGATTTCTCCGTGATTTGTATCTTTTCCCCTTCCTGTCTTGTCACTGGAGTCTGGGGTATTTGAAGCGCTCTTTTCTCCAAGCCTGATGGGAACTGGAGGCCTGCGCAGCATCTGGTTGACTTGGAAACAGCTGTGTTTTCACAGATCTGACTTGGGGTTTATGGCTGCTCAAAGCAAGCCTGGGTTCACTGGGCCTGTTTGGCTAAACAATGTTAAATCTCACGTATCCTCCCCCATCTCCTCTCCTCTCACAGTCCCACTGAAACACTGGTAATGTCACAGTTTCTCTTCAGAAAAGTCTCATGAAGGATCTGGAAAGTGATGCAGGTGTTTAAATTTTACACTAAGTGAACACTAATCCTAATTTTTACACAAGTACACAAGTCTCCTCTGTCACGCAAACACATCAGTATTCAAAGCAGGCAATGCAACAATGAATTCAAAACACAAGCAAGTGTCTTTATGCAACATTTAACATGAGAGGTTCTTTGTTTTGGGTGTAAATTGATAATCTTGTGCTGGCATAATAATTGTCACACAATATGACAAACGTTAAGTCCTTAAATGCAGCACTTACAAATAGGTCTGGTGCATTCACTGATCACTGTATAAATCTGAAACACAACATGTCATGTAACTGATTGCACATATGTTCTTCCAGTGTTGTATTCCAACCAGCTGCAAAGGAAAAAAAAACTGTGGTTGAGCAGAGACATAATTTAATCTGCTTTATCCTGTGTTTTGCTGAGTGTATCAGATACTGTTCAGCACCCTGAGCTGCTGGGAGAAGATTGTAAAGTCACATAAACCAGCTGGATTGACTCCACTGAGACTTTGCATTAAAAAGTCCAGTCTGCTTTACTCTGCACAATGTTCGCTTTGAACCCTCGCAGAAATCTACAGATCACACACATGCACCTACATGTCACCAAGGTTCATGCATTAAGGTGGAAGCACACGCCCACGTACTGCTGCCGTGCACACACGAGAATAACTGCGCAGACAGAGGACAGGGTTTTTTTTTTAAAACAGAGTGACTGTGCTCTTGGTACAGGATTAAAGCTGACTGATGCTCAAGCAGATTAGTCAGCGTTCTGTGGTCACATGACCGTAACCTACATGCCAGTCTGCAGTAGTGGAGCAGGTCATGAAGCGTGGTGCTCAGTGGTTCAGGGCCAAACGAAATACAACACAGCGATATGAGGGAAGTGTCCTCTACAGCAGAGTGCAAGGATCCTGCTCCATGGTGTACTGCTCTGAAGTAGAGTTGTGTATTTGTTTGCTTTAGCTGCTAGTTAATTATTTTCTTACACATTAGGATTTTTTCAGATAATAAGAAGTGTTGACTTTAGCTAATGACATCAGAATGACTTGTGGGAAAATTTTGCTAACCTCATGATTAAAAATGACAAGTTTTGAATCCATCTCTATTTACACTCTATGAGTTAAATAAACCCTTTCAAAATAAATGCACCATATGATAATGCACCTTCTGATGTTTCAGACTTACGTAAAAGAGAAGTTTTCACTGAGTTTACACTAATGTTGCTACTTTTGCTTAAGTAAAAGATTCAAAAACTTGTTCCACTGTTGATTTCACCTCTATAAATATTTCCTAAGTGTGCATGTAAAACCAAGGGCTAAGGTAGTAAAACAAAAAAACCACCAGTTACCATAAGACTTGGAACAACAGTATAATGTGCAGTATAAATGTCATAATGTGCAGTTCCACCACAGACTCCTCTCTTGGTTTGCTGTTTTCTTCCAGCCATAAATACCACATATATCCTCTAAAATAATCAACCATATGTTTCTGTAATTACACCATAAGGAAGGCACCCCCAGTAATCTCCACATTTGGGGCCATAAATCCGTCGGTGACTACGACCTTGCGGGCGATGAGCATTCAACATGTGGAGGGAATAAAGCTATTTTTGGGGCAGGTCCTCAATCAAATAAACAAATCTGGAAGATTTAAGGAGGAGGAGGTGGCTGGGGCCGCAGGAAGCCTGTTGCATTATGAAGGAACTTGATTCACAATTCTGATGTAAGGGCGCCCTCTACTGGGAAAACTCTATTATATCTTTTCAGATTTCAGTTTACAAATATTGTACAATTGTATCAAAAATCCTCTTTTGTTACTTTGTGTTTTTCAAAAGACAGAAAAAAAAAAGATTTAAAATACAAATGTATGATTAAGCTTTTTTTTATATGTAGGCCTAGAAGCTCTCAGGAGGTGGATGCTAATATGGCTAATAGACAGTTTAACCAATGACATCTGTTGCCTATCAGTGACCAGTAAGGACTTATGCATGGTAGATACCATAGCTCACATTGTGCATGTAGTATTTGTGAGTTGGGGGCACCACCGACCTGTATTTGCCAGTCCTGACTTGAACGCCTTTCATTCCACAACGCTGGGCCCCGCCTACGTCATTGACAAGGTCATCCCCGATCATCAGCGCCTAAAAGAAGAAGAAAGGGATGAGAATATCAACCTGCAGTGTTCAATATACAACTTAATAGAAAGGCGGTAGAGTGGGTTGCCTATGAATCGTAAGGTTGTGAGTTCGATTCCCAGCTCCTCCTGTCCACATGTCAAAGTGTCCTTGGGCAAGACACTGAACCCTAAGTTGCTCCCAATGGTGGCTAGTGAATTGCATAGCAGCTTGGTAGCCATTGGTGTGTGTGTGTGTGTGTGAATAGGTGAATGAGTTGCCTTGTAAAGCACTTTGGGACCTAGCTAAGGTCAAAAAAGGGCTATATAAATGTACTCCATTTACTATTTAATTAGGTGTTACTGCAAGTGTTAATTAGATGACCAAAAGTGCTTCTTGTTCGTCCTGCTGTCTTACATCAGCACTATTTGAAGTAAAAGTACAAGAAAAACAAACACTATCAGAGATACAGTGAACTGGGATGATACAAATAGTAAGGAAACCTAAGGACACAACAAGATGCATTATCTTGGAAAGCAGCTGAACAACACTGCAAAATAGGAGGTTTCCTCTAAGTGTGACTGTGATAAGACAAAAACGAGATGTAAACACTGTTCCTGAGGGAACCTGGTGCAGTTTAACAGTAGAAGAAGAGAAAGCCTTTATTGTCTTTGCAGAAAAGCAGAGGAATTCACAGTGCTGCCTCATGTGGTACAATAAAAGCACATAAAACAATCATCTAAATCAACATTGCACCAACATGCTGTTTACTTTGTGTGCAGACTGCCTGTGGGAAGAAGCTGGTTTTTTCATTTGGTGTCTGAGTTTTGAGTGACCTGCAGCACCTGCTGGTGAGCAACAGGTGGAGCAAATGTTCTCAGGGTGTAAACAGTCTTTGAAGATGTGTCTGGTATGTTAAGATATGCTGTGAACAGTGACACCCTAAACCAGAAGGTACTTAAAGCAGAGCACCAGATGGACCAGCCTGAAGCTTGTGCTCTGATATGAATCAGACTTATAATTTGAGAAGGTTTTCTTGTAAATTTGTTAAAGAATGAAAGGAATGATTGTGGTCTACAAGGCAGAGTTTTAAGTCAATGACTCAACAAATGGGGATTTTCCACTTTAGGAAAAACAAACCAAAGCCCGGGTGAGTCACTGACTGCTGTGGAGAGGGCAACAGATTGATGCTGTGGATAAATCCATGTCGCTATGAAAGAAAGCAAAGCCACAGGATGGAGCGACGCTCAGCCTGAGATGATTGCAACTTTCTTCAAGTGCCGACTGCCGGGTCTAAAAATAGAGGAGCTTAGAGACACTGTAAGGCTTGGTAAACAATGAGATGAGCAGACACCGGGGATAGGCATTAAACACATGTTCAGACATCTGCTGAGTGTAAACACAGAGCCTACACCAACACATGCAAAGTCCTGCCTTTCCTCTGTGATGGGCTCCTGCAGGTAGAGTCTGTTGTAGGCCTGTCAGCTTTTAAAATATATCAAGCTGACACCAAGAAGGTGAGGTCAGAGTGTACAACAGGTGCAATGGGAGTGATGAAAAACCAGAAGGAGTCCAATGTGGCATAGTGGTGGCACAGTAAAGCAAATTAAACAAGAAGAAGAAGCAATCTTTATTTGTAATTGTAGCATGACATTTAATACTTAATCACTATTTGTCATTTAGACCCTACAAACACAGCCAACCCTAAACAATCCACACACATATAGGGGACATGTAACATGCATAGGAGGGCGCCGCCTTTCATCAGGCGGTCGGAGGCTGGGGGTGTAGGTGGTGCCCCTCTCTCGCCACCAGTCCACACTCTGTACTTGAACTTGAACTGGGACTTGACCCTCCAGTTCCCAACTCAAGTCCCAACCCACTGAGGCCCCAAATTTGGTGGGTGGCAGGAGTCGGGAGCCGAAACTCCAACCTTTACAGTTCTAGGTCCGATGCTCAACCATCTCAACCACTCTTCCTGGAGGTCCTGCTATACCAGGTCAATGTGTGGAGTGGACGGAGCAAGACCCTGATTCTATGTCCCTGTTCTAAAAATCAATTCAATATATGGTCCCCGGGTACGTGCCAGATATTAAACTGATATGAACAGATACTTGATCTTAGCCAAAAGGCCGAGAAGCGAATTAAACACATTAGATTTAAGAATCAAACAAATTTTATTACACGACAAACAGTATCTGTCCTAACTTGTACTTTAATTAAATGCAGTGTCACCTATTGTTACTTACCTCATGTGGTTGAAGTCCCATGTCGTTAAGAACACTCTGGAAGAAAGTTGAAGATGGCTTTCCAATCACTTCAGCCTGTAAATCACAGGCATACTGGAGGGAACAAAGAATTAATATTCACATCCTCATTTGTACTTAACAAGTATTATCAATTCTTAAATATATCAGTGCAATTATGCATCTATTGTACCTCCAGAGCCTTCATGTAAACACCCACATCTAGTTTCAAACCATCGGTCTCCTTGTAGTATCTCCTGCAAAGAGAGAGTAGTATATCATCATCTGTATGCATAACTTGGAAGAAGCAGGATAGTGGTTATTACTGTATATTAATATTCTATTACCCTTGGCCCAGGGAGAACAGCACTGGCTTCTCGAGGCCGATAAGGACCCTGAACGCCTCGTTCAAGTTCTGGTAGGAAAAGTTATCAGCTGCATCTCCGATGACCACACAGTTTGGGTTTGTCTTGTCAACACTGTCAAACTCTGGGACAAGACCTGCAGAAGAGTGAACTCACAGTTGGTAATGAAGCACTTGTATTTGATACTACAAGCCCTTATTTTCATTTTAACCTTCAAAGTTTTTGAATAACAAAACTTTTTTATGTTTACTACCTTTTTAGTGCACAAGATAAAGTATTCATTCCATGTAATATTACATCAAAGGTTGCATTTCTTTTGTTTTTGCATTTTTGTAATTCATAAATAATGTATTTTATCATTTAATATTCTAGGTGCTCATTAAATATCTTGTTCCAAATAATCCTAAATGTATTAATAAATAAAGTTTATACACATTGGTCAAAAATTATTCATGAATAAAAAAACTTTCTATAAATACTTGTCTGCAGCAATTATGTCCCAAAGTGCAAATATTTCCAAATATCAAAAGTTTCTATCAGATTCAACAGGGAATACATCAATAAAAAATATATGAAAAAACAAAACCTACATTAAATCTTAAAGTTGGTAAGACAAAATAAAAATAATGACTAGCGGCAACAAAAAAATGGATATTACTGAATACTTGGCACATTAAATAATGGAACAAATTGATTTAAAAAGCAAAGACGTACTTCTGTGCCTGCATGAATTACCATAGGAAATGGGTACAGGTTATTTTTGATCCATGTTTTGCATTTGCAGGGGTTTGCATAGTGTGTGCACCAACATTTACTCTGGGTGCATTTCAGAAAGTGTAATAAAAATGTGTCATTTAACTTTTGTGGGTCAGCTGCTGCAGAGGATAGTGTCCAAAGCAAGGGTGTCAAACATATGGCCCACGGGCCAAAACCAGCCCGCCAGAGGGTCCAATCTGGCCCAGAGGGCAGATTTGCAAAGTGGGAAAATTATAGAAGACATTCACTGCAATTTGGCACAACTTTCATGTAATTTTGATTGATACATTTCATACATTTCCAAAGCAGGGGATAACTTTCTTCCTTAATAGCTCCCAATTTAGTTTGTATGGTGTGGTGAGTCAGGTCAGGTGGGGAGGATTACTACACAAATATGGAAATCTATGTAAATTTATAGTAATTTCTAGATCTTGACAAGTGTAGTCCAGACACCTGAGAGTAAATATTTTATGCCCTTATAGATCCACTGAGATCTGTAAGTTTTAATGCACAAGTGTAAATGATTAACTGAGGCATAATACTGCTGAACTGCACTTATTATAGCCATTTCCTTTTTTATATATGTCACCATAAAGATTGTAAATATTACTCTTTTCTAGGATCAGTGTTACATCACATGTTGTATGTACATAATTGTGTTATCTGTTTCAATGTTTTTATGTCCTTACTGTTTTGTATCTGCCTCCCATGCTGCCTCTTGGAAAGGTCGTTATAACAAATGAGAACTGTTTCTCAATCGAACTGGCAGGTTAAATTAATAAAATAAATAAAGTGTGTGGCATCTGAACTAAAGTGACTTGGACAGCCCTGGTCTAAAGACTCAAGAAAAAGCGTTACCATCATGCACCAGCAGGTGAGGCCGTAACCCTCTCTCCCTGAGGACTGCTATGGCTGCAGGAGCCGGAGGGAAGACCTCAGATACAGAGATGTCAAAGCCCAGTCTCTGCAGCTTGGCTACAAACTTCTCTCTGGTGGCCTGGGTCTCATTGGTGCAGAAGCGCAGCTGCAGGTCAGACGCCTTGAGCCTTGAAACAAGTCAGGAGGTCAGATTGAGGATGTGGCACATCAACAACTTTTGGAAACACACTTCTCACATTGTCTGAATATACTTAATGTATCCCAAACGCGTGCACACGTTAAACAACTGCAATTTACGAGTACGTAGGAAGCCAGATGCATGCACGTCACTGTACAAGCTTTGACAGCTTTGCAAAACTGAAACGTGCAAATGTTCAACATCGTCTGTACCGTCGTTCACTCACTTCTTCACAGCTTCGATCGAGCCAGGAATCGCAACTCCACCGCCCTCCCCGCTGTCATACAAAACTCCACACAGGTCCAAAATGACACCTTTCAAACTCTTTGCACAGCTCGGCCACCCCGTGTCGGCCATGACGAAGTGCTTAATGCGCATGCGCGTAGTGTAAGGCAACCTAACATACTCCCACGTGATTTAATTCACATCGTTTGTGTTGATTTACATGTAGTAGTGTAATCATACACAGTCAGAACCAGTCAATGGTTGTAGGTGCTTTTAATAGCTCGATTTAAAAAGTTATTATATTCTATTATCATCTAAAATATAGAAAACAATGCATAGCACAAAGGAAAAATCAAAAATTAAAAATGTAAACAAAATAAACAACCCCCATTCTATGCTTACCTGAGATCAATTCATTAAACAAATGTGTTCAATCATTTTTGATATAATGATTTATACAATGTATTGCTACCAAGAGGTTCTAGAGCAGGTGTCTAAAACCCAATAATAACAACAACTCCAAATTTTTCCCTTTGTTTTAGTACAAAGAAGAACAAGCACATGATGACAATGTTTGCATTTTACAATCTATTCACCTGAACTGACACACCATACAAACAAAAGTGGTATTAAGATAGAAAGTGGAGTTATCTCTCTGCCTTGTAATAAAATGTATTAAAGTTGAGACAAATTGCAGTGAATGTCATCTATGTAATTTTCACACTTTGCAAATTCACCATACGGGCTGGATTGGACCCTCTGGCTGGTCTGTTCTGGCCTGTAGGCCTTCAGTCCAATATGCCTGTTCTCAAAGGTAAAAGTATTAAACAAAAATCAAGGAACATACATTTTGATCCACACAGCAAGAAGGTTCTGGCTTCTTTCAGTGTGAAGTTAACATGTTATGCCTGTGTGGATTTTCTCTAGGTATCTGCCTTCCAAAATAGGTCAATTTATGATTCAAAACTGTCTACAAATGTGAGTGTGCATGGTTGTGCTGTTCGTACTGTCAGATCTGCAGACCAACTGCTGCTGTCAGACACTGAGACTTAGAAAGGCTACCTAAGTGTCCTCTTTTAAAACCACATTTTTGTAAAAAAAATAAATAAATAATAATAATAAATAAAAAGATCCATGTTTGTATAATTTATTTATATCAATTAATTATTTTTTAGGCTTCTTAGGCGTCTTTAAACTATGTTTTTTGGTTGCATATCTGGTGTGTGTGAAGCACTATGTAATTTTAAAGCGCTATAATGGTAGTAAAAGTATAATGTTAAACAGTAGATATGTGTATGGAATGATCAGCAAAAATGTGCCAAAGCTTGAATGCAATTTGTTCAAAAGAACTACAAGTTGCTTGCATGAGTGTGTGCATAAGCGAAGTAGTAGTTTTCAGAATTTCCCCCAAGGGGATGAATAAAGTATCTTCTATTGTATTGTATTCTATTTAAATTCTGATGAGAGAAATAAACCAAAACAACTGAAAACTCTTAAAAACTTCTTTCCAGGGTAGATTCGGTGTTAAATCTTGAGCCTGTTACTTCACTATCATAAGTTATTTGCTTAAAATACAGCTTTATTCGAAAAGACATTATTGCGTCATCTGGAAAAAGCTCCTACATGGAGGCGTGCCCTCTGACGTAATTACGTAAGGAGGCGTCACACGGTCAGCCCAAGCTGAACAGACACATAAGCCGGACCGGAACCCTCGGCATCATATTTTGGACAGGACCAGTAACACTCGTGTTACAAGAGGATTTTTAACCACGCTTCACTTCTTTCTGGTACTGCTTGATTTCATTTTAATGTTCTTTCGCCTCCTTGAATGTTTTTTGTTAATTTAAGATAAGAAAGTGAGAGTAGGCATGTTCCTAATGTTAGCTAGCTGTACGAACGACACACTTGTTACTTGGTTAGCATTGATGTTAAAAGCGTGTTCACACCTTGGAAGAGATGAAATGTGTATTTCCTGTTTAACAAAACACGATATGTGTCTTTTGATACAATATTATATAATACCATTCGGTTTGGCAGAGTTGCTGAGTTTCCATTATCATCTGATAGGAACTCATGCTTTTGGTCTTCATTTAGCTCCAGGGCTGTCACGTCAGTGGGAGTGTCGTGGAGGCAGCTCCCCAGCAAACCTATCATCTCCCAAGAGCAGTTTTTTTAGTGGTGACTGAGTGACACATCAGTGGTGGCTCAGGTCCACTGTCCTTGGTTTTGGCCTGTTAAGGTGCTGTCTTTCCACAGTGCGTATACTTACCCACTGTAATAAGTTATTTATTACCAACTGGCTTATCTCATCTTTACCTCTTTGGGTTTTTTTCCACCACTCAGTGGGCACAGCTACAAAACTGCTGCAATCATAGTATTTTGCAATTGCAACTAAAAGAGCTTGGGTAATATTCAGTCTTTTGCGATGGCAAACAGGCTTAAGAAATCAACCTGACTAAGCTGAGACAACTTTACAACTAATCTAAAGGGCATGTAGTGGAAATGTGCCAATGTGCAAAAACAACAACTGAAAGATGGCTTGAGTCACCATTCAGTGCCACGACATCAAACATGTGATCTTCTTTTCTCCAGTAATTCAACATTGAGATGGAAACAAATGTTGCAGAAAGTATAAGATATTGAAGGAGTAGAGACTTTTATTGCAACCAAATAGAAAAGTCTGGAACACCACAGTTGAGTTGCCACGCTGCTGTGGGATTATCTTTTGTTAGCCCAGGTCCAGCTGCTGTCGTCCCTCCTTTGTGTTGAATGTGAAAGAGAAGTGTTGTTCAGCAGACCTGCAAGGCTGGTATGCCCCGTGGAATCTCACATTGCAGTATATTAGCTTCTACTCTGTTGGTACATTTAGGTTTTTGAAGACCAAAGTAGTCTCCGTAAGTATGTTACAAAAAATCTAAACTCATGTGAATCCAGTTTTCTTCTCCTCATTGTTACACCACTTTTGACTGAGGTGTGGTTAGTTGAATTGCATCTTTGTCTTAAACTGCATCATTGCATCAGCTGTAGTTTAGTCAGTCCCATTTTTACAGTTTAACTGAGTCATGCAGCTTCACTGGAAATATATTTCTACAGGAAAACGCTATTGCTATAATTTCCCAGGAGATTATTCAGATTGCATGCTTTATTCTACCAAAAACTCAAAACCAGCATGACTAACAAAAGCATGAAAGTATTTATATATCTAAAGCTGAAACTTACAAATTTTTGCCTAACAATGACTCACACAATGAAGTCATGATCTAAGTAGTTGTCAGTAAAGTGGATTTAATATTAATAACAAAAAACTTGAAAAAGTTCCCAAATGATTTAGTGTATGAAGTAGTCTTAAATTTAAAAGGGACCATAGATGTATTTGAGCATAATTAA
>OOFC01051219.1:40524-57028 GCA_900323345.1 Pseudochromis fuscus
TGTGAGCCGTGCAGCCCCCGTCCTCCGGAGCCTCCACTCTGGTACCCGCCCAGCCTCCACCGCCGCCTCCAAACTGAGGACGGAACGCCCGCTCACTTCAGAGGAAATTTACGCCCGTGAGGAGAAGTATGGAGCGCACAACTACCACCCGCTGCCTGTGGCCTTGGAGAGAGGCGAGGGTGAGTTAATGTAAAACTAATAGTGACTGATGTAAGGTGCTCAGCACAGCAATGTTTTACCTGGAATCTCTGGTAGTTTTCCTCAAAACTGTACACAACACTTCCCATGAACTTGGTTTTTGTTTATTCCAGGCATCTATGTGTGGGACGTGGAGGGAAACCGATACTATGACTTCCTCAGTTCTTACAGCGCAGTAAACCAGGGACACTGTCACCCCAAGATCATTGCTGCACTCACCGCCCAGGCGTCCAAACTCACCCTGACATCCAGAGCGTTCTACAACAACGTGCTGGGAGCCTATGAAGAGTACATCACCACCTTGTTTGGCTATGACAAAGTTTTACCCATGAATACAGGTAATGCTTCAAGCTGATAGTATGATGTGTCTTCAGATGTTATATTGAGTTTATGAGTTGACATATATGTTGTTTTTTCATAAATTAGGTGTTGAAGCGGGTGAGAGCGCCTGCAAGCTTTCCCGCAAGTGGGCCTACACTGTAAAGGGGGTTCCCAACAACAAGGCTAAAATCATTTTTGCAAGTAAGTCAATAAAAAAAACACCCCAAAAAACTACTTCTACTTTGTCTACGTTGTGACTTTACTTAATGTGTGATGAGGAAATTGGGTGCTGAAGTTGTCTGCCTTTGCCTATTCTTTGAACAACCTTTAAAAAAAAAAATACCAAGTTAATTCAAGAGCTAACAATCATAAAATACTCCAGTAAGCTAAGATTACTCCACCTGCCTAAAAATACAAAGTACAGCCACTGACCAGGCTACAACAGGAACATTTGTTTAGACTAGCAAATCACTGAAGTGTTGTATTTTTAAAGAAGTAAACAGAAAACATATGATAAACATGTCTTATTTGCACTTTTCATTAGATGGAAACTTCTGGGGCCGCACCATGGCAGCGATCTCCAGCTCCACTGACCCCAGCAGCTATGAAGGGTTTGGCCCCTACATGCCAGGCTTTGAGCTCATCCCGTACAACGACGTTCCTGCACTGGAGGTACAGACTTCCAGTGTAGCTTTGATAATCTTATCATGTTGGTAACAGAATGTACACAGTAATGATGCTTTTTTTTAGGTGTCACACTTTGACAAGCAGCAAATGTGTGGAAAAGTGTCTTTAACCGGGGTTCAACACAACTGTCAAAGCACCTCTTAAAATGCCAAAATTATAGGGAGACGTTTCAGTCCCTGCATGTCACAGTGCTAAACAACACTTACAGAAAATAATGAGATGAAGAGAAACGTTGACGGTGAGGAAGATTCTCTGAAACTAGCTGAGTTGACTCCCTTGTTTTTATCTGTAAATATGAGAACTGAAATCTTCTGCAAGTTTATCATGTACTTCTTCTTGGGCGCTACTTTTTAATGTGTTTGATTTTTTTTTTTCACTCTTTATCTCCAGAAAGCTCTTCAAGACCCAAATGTTGCAGCTTTCATGGTGGAGCCCATCCAGGGGGAGGCTGGTGTGGTGGTGCCTGACCAGGGCTACCTGACTAAAGTCCGAGAACTTTGCACTAAATACAATGTAAGTCTGTCACAAGTGATTCTTTATGCTGCTTTATGGGTATAATAGCAAACAAAGTGTGCTAGTCCTTTAATAGGTGATAACAAGTGGGGTAGGGATCAGACTAAGAAAACTGTATCCACATGGCCGAAAAACAAATACAGACTGAATGGAAAGAGGGGTGAATGAATTAAGCATAGTGTGCTTGCAGATATTTCACAATAAAAGCCTGTTATAAGAAACTAATGGGTTCTATTCACTGAAACACCAGTAGTGGGCTTTTATTATGAGATGGGTAAAGTAGGTGTTGAGTTTATTACCAGTGTAATTCAGCAACTTTTTAATGTTTTGATCTGCTCCACTCCCGATTAAACGTATCAAAACAAGGCATCAAGCAGAAATATGTCATATTAAACTTTCAGAGGAAATTAGAAATAAACTCCTGCCTGTAATACAAGCTGCCCTCAAGTAGTGGTCAATGACCTTCTGTAGCCTGGGCCACTATTTGAGGATTAACAGTATAGATATATAGAATATAGACTAGGCAGTTTGACTGAGAAGGATCGCCACATTGCCAGCACAATAACCAATCATATGTTTACACTTTAAAAAAAAAAAAAAAAAAGCACATCTCGATCATTCAGGGAGTTTTCAACCCTGTGGCTTTTAAAAACATAATTGAGATATTTGTGGAGCTTAGTCACCACTCGATGTGTTTGTGCTTTGTCCAGGTGTTGTGGATCGCTGATGAGGTGCAAACAGGTTTGGCACGTACCGGCCGTCGGCTGGCAGTGGACCACGAGGAAGTGCGTCCAGATGTGGTGTTGCTGGGAAAAGCTCTTTCTGGAGGAGTATATCCCGTAAGCTTTTTTTTTTTTTTTTTTTGCTTCAGATTTGTTTTGTATAAAAGGAGCCCCCCTTTATTGGACAGTGTAATGATTAGTTACATAACTTTTACCGTTGCTGTATCTGGTGTGTGTTTGCCTTCCTCAGGTCTCTGCGGTGCTGTGTGATGATGAGATAATGCTGACCATCAAGCCTGGGCAACATGGGTCTACATTCGGCGGTAACCCGGTGGCCTGTCAGGTTGCCATTGCTGCACTTCAGGTCTTCAATTTGCTTTTCATTGTTATGTTTTTGCCTGGTGTTAAAGATTCTCACAATTGCTTTCAAAGGCTAATTTTAACATAAAAGAAAAATATGCACAATCTGATCTTATTTGCAGGTGATGGAGGAGGAGAAGCTCGCAGAGAACGCTGAAAGGATGGGACAGGTGCTGCGTGCTCAGCTCAACAAACTGCCTAAAGACATTGTGACAACAGTGAGAGGGAAAGGTCTGCTCAACGCAGTCGTCATCAAAGAGACCAAAGGTACAGTACTGCACAATAACAGGCCTGCTGGTCAGCACTGTGTGGGAGGGAAAAAATAGGAGCTTTAAGCCTTGAACAGTGGGATCATTGGAGTTTTGTTTCTGTATAAAATACAGTTAAATATTTAGTTAATATTTGTCTCATTAACTGTGTGATAGGCTTTGTGGTAATTATAGAATACACTTAAAAGATGGACACCAGGTCTGAAAACTGAAGCCAAATTGACAAAAAGTGTACCACCACCGGTGACCACTAGATGTTGGCGTGGTCATGTTGGTTTATTGGAGCCAGAAGTGACCATATTTGGATATGAAGGGAGGAGTGAGGAGGCGGGGCTAACTCTTGAACCAGGGGGCACCGCCCAATGTGTATGAGGCTCGAGTTCAAGCCTGATCCTGTCAGCGCTAGTTCAGAGCTATAAACTGTTCCCCATCTCCTCCAGACTACAACGCCTGGGAGGTGTGCTTGCGTCTTCGAGACAACGGACTCCTGGCCAAGCCCACCCATGGTGACATCATCCGGCTGGCCCCTCCCCTCAACATCAAAGAGCACGAGCTGCACGAATGCATCGATATTATCCAGAGAACCATCCTGTCGTTCTAAACTACAACACATCAGCTGAAGCTTCAGCCCGTCAATCAGTCTCTCTAAATATTTCTTGGTTGCTTTTGTTTCATTTTTTTTGTTTCTTGCAAATGGTTCTTTGGAGGGTGTTACAGTAGAGGTACAGTGAACAGATACTGTGTGTGGAGTGTGCTTCTATGAGGATACACTGACACTTTTGTACAGAGAAGAAACAGCTGTAAAGAAAAAGGGGTTTGTTGAGCTGCTTCAGGATAGATGGTTACAAATTTGTGTGTTGGAGTGGTTAATTAGCATTTTCACTGCTAATGAAGGGTGTAATTTATCAACATGTTGTCTTTAATGAAATCTATTTAACTTTCAAAATGCATAAGTAGTGCTGCCACTGAAGCACACAGTCTAAAGTGCAAGCAATCAAACCCCTACGAGGACTTCTGTGCTAACATAGCAAAGTCTTATCTCCACTTCATAATACACCAGAATTCACCAGTATAGTCTAGATAATAGTTTACATTTCTATTGGACTGCAGTTAATCTACTGTATTGTCGCCATCTGCTGATGTAAACCTTGTGAAAGCAGTCTTGTTACATGAAAGGGTCAAGTCAGGCAGTGTGAGTATTTTTCTAAACCCAGAAACAAACTGTCTGCACATCTTTAAAAATCCTTAATCTGTGTTTCAGAGTGAATGTACATCATAAAAATGTCCTAACTGCGCACAAATCTGACAAAAAAAATTCAAATGGTTTTTAATTTAAGATCTAAATGACCACTTATTATATGTTGCTGTCTTATTGTAATTTCCACATAAGTTATGATGTGTGTTACTGTGATAAAAATCCAACTTTAATCCTTGATGCTGAGAGAGAACAGATGAGTATTTTTCTCTTTAGACTGAATAATTTACTATATTTAAAATGTGCTGGATGAGTGGTAACTAATTCCTGGGAGGACTCGTGCTGCTAGTTCACACTGGTTTAGGGTGTTTACTGTATGTATGTCTTTTCACAGGCACCTTTTGACCTTTTTGAGATGTTACAGGATCTGTTGTTTTTGAAATAAATTATTCCAGTCTTATCTCTTGTGTTGCTGTTTGAAGTAGAAAGTAATTTGGTATGTCGGGAAGCAGGTTCAGTGAGTCATCCAGATAACTTTGCTGATTCAGATCTAAAACATGGAGGAAAAGAAATCCATTTCTGGGTTCAACGAGTCTATTTATACCCAAGTGTTTGACAAAGTACAAGATTTATCAGCTTTTTAACCAAAAGGGCAAAGCATAAGATTACAATGAAATACGAGACACAGCGTTATACATTTATTATTTTGTAATGACTATAGAGGTAACACTAGGTGGTGCTGTGCCCTCACTGACAGGAAACAGAGGATTCCCGGGGACTAGTACAAACACACACACTCATTGGACAGGTGTTAAATGTAAAGCCGAAAACAGCCAGGAGGATACTGAGGCTTCACTGCAGATATAATTCAAGCCCTACTGACAAATCTGGGTGTAGTCTGTGCATAACGTCGTTAAAACTTACATGCTGCAACTTGAGTGATCCATCTTTCAGCCCGTCTCACAAACCCCCAGACCTGCAGCTCGCTGGGACCTCCACTGACAGAAGGTTTGACGTATTTGACACTTGTCATCCCCAGAAGATGAAGCTGTTTTGAACCAGGACAACAACCTCGGGCTGAGTCCATCTAAGAGTTTCTGGAAACCTCCACAAAGACTGCATCCACCCAAAACTACAATATTTAACACTTATCGAGCTTGAATTGATGGTTTTAGATAAAGAAACAAAATATTTCAATCTCCCACTTTCACCTGACCTGCTTCTTTAAAACCAGTGAGAGAAAGGTGCAACTGGGACCATGTTTCATTGTGAATCAGATATGTAAGAAAGCATAATGCCTGCAGTTACAGATCAATAAAATCCACTCTAATTAGTTGAATGCTTTGCACATTTAATGGAGCGCTCCTGGCCAGCTCCTTTTTAGAGGCTTTGTATTGAGCGCATTTTTTTGGGAACTATTATTCATGCAGCAAGCGCTTCAATAATCTTTTCTATGAATGCACAGCTTTTTTTTTCTCAACAGGGAGACTGACCACTATACTCCAACCAGTCAGCCACTGAGCAGCTGGGAACCGACTCCACAACTACCTCTATCTGGAGCTTTCACATCTCACTTTCCCCAGCAATCTCATTAATTCCTTCACTACCCAACATGACATGTAAGTGAATGGAAAATACTTTGCACCGCTGGTTACGGGGTCTCGTAACCCTTTCTAACATTCAGGCCACTAATGATCCGATTTTTGTTTTATGGAGTCGTGTGGTCAACACAGCCGTCACAGTGTCAGGGGCAGGAGTGCACGCTGCATCACAACCCACGCCAGGTCATTATTTCATATGAGGGGGAGCGGAGAGATGAGCAAAAGCGCGGAGTTTGCTTGTGAAATATGAGTGGAATCCAGTTTGGCTGGAGAAATGAGGGGTTATCACCGGGTGACACTGAGAAATGCGCAGACTTTGATCCCACACTCTGCTGAGACCTGCATCCCACTCGGCCGCGGTGGGGAGGCGTACCGTATTCCACAAATGAGCTCCAGTTTTGGCAGGGGAGTGACAGGCCACAGGCTCTGCGAGGATCTGGGAACGCAGGGGTTCAGGCTCCGGTAAGGCTTTGACATCCTCAGCCAAAAAACCCGGAGATGCTCCTGTAAAAGCAACACGGCGTCTCGCAGCCAAAACAGTCGAGCATGTGGCGCGAGCCTGGGTTCAAAGCCCGGTGTGTGTTCGCTAACAATCCCTCACACCAAGAAGGTCAAGAGAGGCTCATACCGACCGGATGGGTGGCTCTTTGTTCCCCATCTCCCTCTTCGTCTCTCCATCTGACTTTCTTTTAATTTATCTCTCCTCGTGTCCCCGTTCTCTCCAGTGTCCCCCTTTTTTTTCTCCTCTCTCTCCTTCTTTGAGCCAGCCCATTTGTATTCGTTCCTTACATAATGGTGAAATCAGATGGTGGCACTTAGCAAGGATGTAATCAAAGTACTGTGCCTGAAATTTAATTCAGGTAAAGTTGCAGTTAAGAAGAGGATAAATTATAAAGCTCTGTATCCATTAAATGTGTGGAGAATAAGGTGCCAGCTTGAGAATTATGACTGATGCAGAGCTGGAATAGGACAAGCTATTAATTTTTTCCTGTACCACCACAGATAAATCAGAGAAAACCGTTGGACTCGCCTGCCAGTGCTCATATTAATGGGCCTTTTGCATTAAGTTTATGACATCTGAGTCCACTGATAAAATACATGTGCATCTTAAAGGGCAAATGACACATAGTCCATAAGGAGTTAATGTGCGCCGACCATTTTTCTCTGACACCACGTGCCACTTGTAGTTCACACCAGAGGGGATATATATATATTGATCAAGCATGGCAAGGTCCTCAGAAGGACGTGTCCCTCCCCTCCCCCACCAGCAGGACCTGCGGCACACTTGGCAAGTGTGGCTCTCACACCAATCGTTTCAGTTGTCACACCCCTCGCTTGATTTATTTCTGGATCATTGATGAATGTGCAGTCCCTACAAATCTTTAAGAACACAGTTGTAGGAGCCTCACATCACAGCAGGTCTTCAGAGATCTCGACAGGCAAACAATACACGACAGGTGCCATGTAGCAAAAAGGTCAACAAATGGCGCATTTACACTGGTACCTACTCGATTCGGTTCGCCTCGGATCGCTTGGGATCGGGACCTCGGTTGCATTTACATTGCCGAGGATAGTCCTTCCTCCGTGTAGCTGGTTGTAATTCGTGACGTCATCTTTTATGCAATTCTTTTGTTTCTGACCGCGCCGTCCAGCTCCTGCTGAATGTTCTCATCGGCAAGTAATGACAGAAACTTTTGCACCTCGTCCTGAGTCCATGGGGCAGGATTTCTAACAGATGCCATTTCTCTTCTTGTTGTTATTTCAAACATGTCGATTAAAAAATGGCGTGTTTGTGGGGACAGATTACACAACGATGCAGTGAGGATTCCAACCCATAAGGTTTTAGTACCTGCTCTGACCTGACCAGGTACTTTTTTTGGAACCGCAGGAGAGGAGGGACGAAAAGTTGTACCAGGTACCAAGTTCCTGGTACTTTTTTGCCAGTGTAAATGCACCAAAACCAAAGTGAAAGGAAGCGAGTAGGTACCAGTGTAAATGCGCCAAAAGGGGCAACCAACAAAAATCCATCTTTAGAAAGGGCTTGTGTTGATACTAAAGAAAAAGTTCAAAGGTGAAGTTTGTTGGACGTCTCGTCTCCTAGGAGATGATCTTCAGGGTGTAGAAGACCGGCTCCATGATCCGACAAATCACCAACACCAAGATGCTGATACACAGAAACTAACCATCATAGAAAATACCATTTACACTGTACTGTAGTCACATCCACATCCACACAAGTGGTCCCGAAAGGCACGTTAAAACGGCAGTGATAGAGTGGTCTTCTAGCAACCGAAAGGTCGGTGGTTCGATGATTTCCGCTCCTCCCAGTCATTGTCGGTGTGTACTTGGGTAAGACACTTTACCCACCTTGCTCTGTATGAATGTTGAATGAACGGTGGGAGGAGCCGTAGGTGCAAATTGGCAGCCATGCCTCTGGGCAGCTGTGGCTAGCTTAGCTTACCACCAGCGGTATGAATGGGTGTGAATGAATAATGGTCTCTATAGGCACTTTGAGTCTGAAAAAGTGCTATATAAATTCAAATCATAATTATAATTATTATTATAAGTCTGAACACTCTACAGCAAGACACATTCACAGCAATTAAATGACCAGTTTAAAACCTCGGCAAAGGCATAATCCATCTCTGATCTCCACCAAACTGTCTCAGATTATAGACATTATCATCCTGCAGGTTTGTGTAGATTTTCAAGAGTTTAAATATCCACTCAGATGTGACAAAGTTATGATTTTTCTTTTTTTTTTGATACAGGATCCTATCATCTGATCTTCATCTGAATTTAATAATTTCTCCTTTGGGTAAAAATACACCACAGCAGTGATGTTTAAGACTCAGATTCCAAAATAAATTCATTTATTCATTAACACCTTTATTTCTAGTATTGCAACTTTATTCATAAACAAACTACTTTTAAAACTAACAACATTTATTAAGAAATTTTCATGCTCTCGTATAATTCATTTAGGAGGAGGCAAATATAAAAGTATCATCGCTGCAGCGGTCATGCAAGAAACAGTGTAAATCCCAGTGAAGACCATCTGATGGATTACGTTTCTATGTGCATCTCTGAGCCCCGTGGTGCTGCATGCAAAAACGCCTGGCAGCAACTCCAAAAGGAGGATGACTCATCTACCTGACGTTCACTTCTCCGGGCATCCTCCCTCCACTTTCCATTAAAAAAATAAACTTGATTACAAATTCGTTTAATTTTATTATCCACAGCCGGGAACATTGCTGTGCGGGGTTTTTGATTGGAAAGACATAATTAGAGTCAATGGACTGCCACTGGTTGAGCTTCACTTCACTATAATGAATGAAAAAAAATAAAAAAGCGTCACAGCAGAGGTAGGAGACGGCGACAACAAAGACACTGGGTGGTGAGTGTGTGTTCAGAATAGGATTTGTTCAACTGTCATATTTGAATTCATGTGAGCCGGCAGTATCAGTGTAAATACAACCCCAACGAAGGCAGCAGCTGGAAATACCTATAATACACAAATACTAGCGCTTCAAAATCATTTTTTTATTACCTGAGAAACAAATTATTACATTTTTGCCAAGTTCAGAAAGATAATGGCATAATGTCATAATCTTTACAATGGGTGCATGTTCTGAAAAAAATTAGAGAAAAGGATCCTGTCCAAACGAAATCCACAAATGGCAGAAAATCTTTATAGACGAATGTTTTAACAAGATGTTGTTGTTATTTCAGCACAACAGGGGAACAGTCTTCAGTCTATAGCATCAGTACAGCTGGATTAGGACTTGGTCTGTGCTCTCAGTGCTTTCTAGGATTTAATCTTGTATCTCACTGGTCTTTGTACAGTGAGTCCTGAATCATCTTGGTTGTCTCACACTGAGATGTTGAGTTATTTAGTTTGGAGATTTTAAATTTGATGAGACTTCTAGAAGATGTCTGGTAGTGGAGATAGAGGACACTGTACCAATATAACAGGATGCTTCTCTTTAGTAAATTAAAGGTTCTGAATTGTATAGACATCGATGCTCTCTAGAGGACATACTGACTTTGGTCAGCTGTTGACTTTGCATCTACATCTACACGGCATCTACTCGCCTCGCTTCAGTTGCATTTCCATTACAACAGTCCCTCCTCCATGTAGCCAGTCATCAGGTGAAGGAGGAGAAAGTTGATTTTCAGTAATCTTCAGACTTCTACTGTTGTGGTGGCATTGTGGCGAGAAATGAGTTGTTTTTACTTCATATATGTTGTTAATTTATCAAGTTAGAGCCTGGTTAAAAACTTGCTCTGATGTTTTCGGAGATATGAGCTCTCGCTACAACTTCTGTTGGACTGACCGGACGCTCAGACCTCATGTTTTCTTCAGCTGACGTTTTTAAATAAAATTTTAACGTTGCACTAAAGCGCTGTTATTGTACATTGAACTGATCTATTTAGTGGTTTTCCCCACATAGTAAAAACTTGTTATTCTGACTATAACCGTGCAGACTGTCGGCTTGCTGGGCAAATGTTTCCGGGCCGCGCAGTGATGACACAATGATGATTCTGACCAATAAGATTTTAGAACCTGCTCGTATCTGCCTGGGTACTTTTTTTGTAACTGCAGGAGAGGAGGTACTAAAAAAGTCGTACCAGGTACCAAGTGCACCACAAAAACCGAGGCGAGGCGAGACAAGGCGGTACCATGCAGTGAAAATGTGCCATTAGGTTTGCATTCTGTGCTATAATGCAGTCAAATATTTACCGTATTTTCCAGACTATTGAGCGCACCTGTCTATAAGCTGCTATTGAATTTATTCGAACAGTTTCATGTGGTCCACTCTGACCGGGTCTGATGTGACGACGCTAAATGTATCGGCGGCACGGAGCTTGCTAGCTTGTGAAAAGCTAACGAGCTTCGTGCCGCCAATACATGAGAAACACCGGTGTTTAAGTTCAAAGCGTCGGAAAAAAGTCCTTATAGTCCGGAAAATATGGTAATCTGTCCAATAGTTTGATTTAGCATTTAACAGCATTGTCATTGAGAGGATCTTAGGTATGTTGAACCCCCCATTAATCTCTGACCTGTTTCAATTTAGCAATTAAGGCGTCTGCATCGATGTGATGGATAAAGTTTAAAGGCTGACTTCTCAGCTCGTTTCTTTCTACACTAAATCTATTCAATCTATGATCTTCGTGCAATGTGACCGATTATTACTTTCCTCCGATTTCACACAGTTACAAGTGCAGCTACTATTCCAGTAGGAGGAACTCAAGGTTCACATGCGGCAATCATTACCCTCAGACCACAGATGAAAACAGAAACAGAAAAAAAAATCGAGGATACGCCGCCACTCGTGGTCGTAAAAATCCACCCGTGAGTATTTGGAGGATGGATAAGCCGCAGACAGCACCAGTCACCGCCGCCCTCTCGTCTCTTCAGGTCAAACCCAAGCAGCTGTCCACTAACTCGGTCGTACACAAACTGATGCTTGGCTTTGCACTACAGACTGACCACAACAGTTGCAGACAAAGCCCCACTGTTTACAGAGGTTGGTGCTGGAGCGAGGGAAGAGGAGGAGGCAGCAGGAAGGAGGAGGCGGGTGGCGGTGGACACAAAGAGGCGAGAGATGTGGGTCTCAGCTTCCACTGGAAAAAAATGACCAAGGGAAATGGGACCATAATGATGCCCACAGGAATTC
Source organism: Pseudochromis fuscus (assembly GCA_900323345.1). Classification (NCBI taxonomy): domain Eukaryota; kingdom Metazoa; phylum Chordata; class Actinopteri; family Pseudochromidae; genus Pseudochromis; species Pseudochromis fuscus. The sequence continues at coordinate 52,072 of OOFC01051219.1, forward strand.
AAGTCTCAGGCCTAATAACATAGAAAGGTCATTCTGCATGTCCTACAAGAGGATTCAGACGCAGTTTACGTAAGAAGAAAGTGTACGGCACACTGGGGAAGGAGAGGGGGGAAAAGAAAAGCGAAGGATAAATGATGTCTTTCCATATGGCGCTTGTTCTTTCAACAATGGGATGAGATGTGTGGCGAATCAAAAGAAAAAAAAACGTGTTTGTGTGTAAAGATAGCAGAGGCAGGACACTTCCAAGGAAGACTGGCAACCAGAAGCATCACACAGAGACTCGCGGTGACAAGGAGGCTACAAGCATGGGTTGGGCAAGCTGCCACAGAAGCTCTCAGTGTCATAAAGGATACATCATGGCTTTAAGCATCGCTGTGGCACCCTCCATCTGATGCAGCACCAGCAGTCCTCTGTGAACCGCTCTGCAAACATCAAACCTTTTTTTTTTTTTTTAGACCTCTGCAGTTTCTGTCGTTTCAATGCGGAGCCATCAAAGGTGCAATAAAGTGCAATAATTCACAGTGTCAGTGTTTTAATGTTAGCATGGAGCAACCAAAAAAAAAAGAAGGGTTCGACCTAAGGGCAAAAGGGCTTGCTACTCATCATCGGACTGAAGTGAAATGAATCAGCAATGTTGTTCCTGTTGGTTGTGTCGACTAATTAATTACTAATGAGAGATGCCAGATTTCATTTTTTAAACCCACTCATCTACTGGAAGTGGATTTAATGACTGTCAGCTGCCGGGTGTTTTGGTCAGAGACAAAAAATAAGCTGAAGTTGGTTGATACTTTCACCACAACAGGCCTTTCAGAGGATTTAGGATCGACACTGAGTGACCACATGGTTTAAATTAAATATATTTTTTTGGGGTTGAGACAAGTTGTTTTTATTCCTGGCATGATACAGTAAGTTATGAAGCAATTTGTTTTGCTGAACTACATTATATTGAAAGATCATTTTTCCAATATTGCGGAGAACCCAAAAAATATAAACACCTTAAATCAACAGCTCTCTGACTCAGTGTTGAACAACAGCCATAAATAACACATTTCGTAAGAGTAGCTATCTCTGTTCACAAAAATGAGGGGAGACCCAATTCAACAGCAACACAAACAACAGACTGTAACTTTAAAGTTGAACCAGCATCACACTGGAGTTCACCCATGAACCAAAATAACATCAAATCATGTTTACGTGACACAAACATACATGCCATGTAAGCGTGATGTAATATTTTGAGTTAATTGAACAAGTTCACATTTTAGACTTCATCATATTAAGATTTATAAAGTTTTTAAAACCTAATTTGTTCAAGTTAAAATAAAACACATACATTGTAAACTTAGACTATATTCTAGTTGTGTCTTGGTTTTGTAATTAAATAAATAATTTGTGTTCACTTTTGCAGAGTTGTGCTAAGCAAATAAAATCTGATTTGTAGTACATATAATTTAATAGAAATTAGTAAAAGCAATATATATTTCTGTGCTTTAAAAATACAAATTATTCCTCCGTGCGATTGAAAAACTTTTGTTGTGCTGATGACGAATTTGTCAAGACGAGAGAAAAAATAAAAAATTGTGTGCGGGTTGTTTCCAATAAACCTTTAAGTAAAGCAAGTGAGAGTTAGCTTACAATGCAAAACTGAAGATATGATAATAAAATAATATTTGTTATTTATAAGCGCTTTTACCAAATGCTCAAAGATGCTTTACACTAATAAAAAGAATCAGACAGATATGCTATGACTGCATTAGCTCTAACAATGTGTTCCTAATAAACAGGTAACTAAGTCTCCACCATATGGTTTCCTATTTTCTTTCTGTAGATTTAAGTTGCAATCATTATCACTTTATTGCATCACTGGACTATTTTGTGCATCCTGCTCTGGTTAGATATGATATTACTGATTATATTATTCATCTGTCAAATTAGGTGTAATGCTGCTGAAATGTTGGTAAGCACACTGCACTTGACATTTATTTTTTTTAATTGTGTAGGACGTAAAGCAAGCAGTGACATTTGTGGCAGGCACAACCTCAATTGGAGAGTGATGCTTTAATTAAAAGTTACATGCCAGTTTCTCAAAAGCACTCCCTCTTGACACATGGTAGGTAGGAAGAACCTCTCTCACACACACACACACACACACACACACACTGGAAAATGATTACAAGGCTGCTTGACATGACAGCAGAGTCTCCTCCTCAGTTATTTAAAACATGACAAAGTGTGTGACATTCCTTATGCATGCGAGGGAAAGCGTGGGACTCCATTTGAACACTGCTGGCACAGAGGTTAATGTCGGACTGGAGCACATCCATATCATTTTTTTTTTTATTCTCTGCCCCTTTTTCCCCCTTTATTAAAATCAAATCCCACGCTGATGAATACAACCGCACAGTCGTTCGCAAAATTCTGTCATTACAGCTTCCCCGGACTCTTAACTTTCAATTCTGGCTCATGCACCTCAAGAATTCAAAGACGTTCTGCGGAGCTTTGATCCTTAAGTGTCCTCCACGATCCTGCTGAAGCTGCACATTCAGACCTCATGGTATGTTAGTTGCACACCAGCCTTCCACTGGGAAAATTTAAAGCAGCCCACTGTGCTCCATCCTTCCCTGTGCCTCGGCTCCATGCCCCGGGGCTATCAGCACTCTGGCTCTGACAAACCCAGCACCAGACCTGGTGATGCTGCAGGACGACACAGTATCTGCCTGTCTTTGCAGGACTCTGGGGAGGGATTACCCACAATGCAGCAGGTTGGTTTTTCTTGGTTCAGAAGAATCACTCTGTTTCTATTAGAAAATGCCCTCTAAGGTAGAATTTGAGGTGTCTCGGTAAGTACTGACTTGTTCAAAAAGGTAAAGCTAAATGATTTTATTTGAATACAAAGCAAAACCTAATTAATCAGGAATATAATAGAAATGCAATTTAGAAGGAATTAGCATATTTATTGTAATACAGTATCAAATTAAAAGCTGGGTCTCTAATAATGGCCAGGGGAGTAGTTAATATGAACAAATACAGGTCGAGCTTTAAACACATGGTCTGCCTGCAAATATTTCACAATAAAAGCTTTGTTTGGACACAAAGAATTTCTGTCCACTGAAACAATGCAGGGCTTTTATTTTGGCATGTAATACAGTAACTTTAACATGCTGATCTGCTCCACTGCTGATCCTGTTTGAAGCCTTAAAATGAGGCTTTGTACTGACATATAACTGCTGAATTTCCTCAAATGAAAACTGGTCGATTAAAAGCCGGGTCGCTAGTACTGGCTATAAGACAAGAAATGTAAGCTGGTAAATAAATAAATAAATACACACCCAGGAAAAAAAAAGAAAGACAAAAACAAAAACACCGGTGAGTAAGTTAAATACATAGTGTGCTTGCAAATGTTTCACAATAAAAGCACAATGTTAAGACAAGTAGGATTCCTGGCTAGTGAGGACTTTTAATTTGAAATGTTGACATTAAGTGTTGTATTAGCAGATCCCATTTGAAGCCTGAGGACTAATTCAGCTTCAACATCAAACAGGAAATTAGAAATAAAGTCAAGCCTTTGATACAAACCTGCCTCAGATAGAGGCCTGTAACCTTCTGCTGTTGAGGTAAATAAACATGCAGACGTTTAGATATTTAACAAAACTCACCTCCACTCAGTTTTACCCTCCTCTCTCTCAGACTCCCTCAACGCTTCTCCACTGAAGCTGGTTAGACCATGTCTAGCTTGAAATCACTGACCTTTTTGTTAACTGCAGTTTAATGGGGTGATTAGGTGTACTTCGCTCTATTTTCAAAGTATACATCCATCTTCCTAAAAGTGTTGACACTGCAATAACCCCGGCTTTCAGCAGGCTCCTCACAATGGCTGCTTGCTTACCGGCGAAACACCAAACAAGCACACCCTTGACATTTTCGCACCAGCGCTTTATGAAATCCATAAATTCTGTGTATTTATGATTGGCCTGGCTGGCGCTCATAATGAGACCTGTGAAAAGGTTCTGTCTGCTGGCACTTTGACCTGCTGACCAAATAAAAAAAACATACAGTAGGTCTAGTTATTCAAAGGGGTGATGTCACCCCGAGGTAATCACTCAGATTGGTTCTTATGCAAGACTCAATAAAACTGGAAAACCATAAAACCTTGACCGTGCAAGGACAGAGCTGTGCTTGTATTTGTTTCAGCGGCATTCCTCAAGTAGCAGCGGTGACAGTGTGAGGACACCAACCTTGCTGGTTGTTGGTTGAAACACTTAAAAGCTCCACAAATCAATAGCTTCTGTATGAACAATTGATTGCGTGTCTACATGGAGTGTCAAGGGTCTCTGCAGTGCCACTAAGAGGTGTTTTCTTTATACGTTGATGGTTGGATGAACAATCAGAGCGTGTTACATGGAACAGAGTATCAAATATTGATATTATTCTTCCTTTACCTTTACCAAAGTAGTTTTACTTCCATACACATACTGTAGAAGTGTCAAGTGACTTGTTTATAACAGTATTTACCAGTTTATCTATGAAGGTACTGACAAATTACTTTTTCTGATCACCTGTAATGTCTTTCAGAATCGCAGACCAAATATGCACATAAACACCATGATGTCACTCATTGGTTTGTAGTTTGGCTTTTGGGAGCTGAATGGAACCATATTTGTATAAGAGGGCGGAGCCTCAAAGCGGCAAGGGGCGGGTCTAATGGAGCACTTAAGGCCAAACACGCCCTCAAATACACGACTATTTGAGGCCTAATATCAACTCAATTACCAGGACACTGATAAAAAGTGAATTATTAAGTGAGTACCGTATTTTCCGGACTATAAGCCGCTACTTTTTTCCAACGCTTTGAACTTAAACACCGGTGTTTCTCATGTATCGACGGCACGAAGCTCGTTAGCTTTTTACAAGCTAGCAAGCTCCGTGCTGCTGATACATTTAGCCTCGTCACATCAGA
>OOFC01051222.1:0-12842 GCA_900323345.1 Pseudochromis fuscus
CTGACGTTTTACGTGACGCGGCCCCAACCTGGCCCCCTGCCTATGGAAAATCAAACCGGTTCATAGGAGGACTGGCTTCTGAACCCATTGAGCCCTGGCTCGAGCCCCAGCCCGGAACTGGCCCTGGAACCCGTTTGATGGAAAAGGGGTACCTGACGCACATTATCTTTAGGGAAGCAGTGGAAGCTCACTGTAGAATTGTACAGTGAAGAACACGTACACTGAGGTACACAGCAGTGACACCCAGATCCCCTTATCCTTTGGAAACTTAATCTCCTCTTTTGGACACCAAACAAACTCATTCTTTCGCCGGTTGCAAACAAAACCCTCCGATTTGAATGACAGGGCCGTGTCACAGGAAGTGCTCAATGCCAGTTTGCCGGACCGGAAATTAGCTGACGCCATATTGTGCACAGAGCCCATAACCTGAAATTTCAAAGTCAGGTCAAGAGTGTGTGTAAGAAGGTCAAATCCAACTTGAATTGCTTTCGTTTTATCAGAAAGGAGCTCTCCCATCAGGCTGCCCTGTTATACATGCACGCAATGATCTTTTCACATCTGTGAAAAGATGTGAAAAGTAGATTGTGTCGTGTTTACCAGTGGAAACTATTCATTCATGGCAGGTATTTCTTTTTTTTTTGGGCATTTTAGCCTCGAGCAGAAAAGCCAGATCATTACTTTGTGGCTGTGTCTCCTCATCTCACTGGTCTTTGTGTGCCATGGATAGGAAGTCAGGTGTGTGTCAGAGCTCTCCGACACACACCTGACAGACAGCAGGACAGAGGCGGGTGGATTGATAGTCATGGAGGCAGAGCGCTCACACCGCTCGGAGGTGGCAGCAGCAGCAGCAGCAGCAACCCTCAGGGCTGAGTGAGTGTTATCTGTCCTTCACATCAGCCATACTGACAGTCAATAAGCTAATCTTCAGCAGGACCTGCTCCCCTGTGTCCACATCACATCACTCCTCAAAAGCACACAGAATATTCACATTTGCTCGGTCTGCAGCTCGCAATCAATAGCTGCTCAGTTTTTATGTGTGTGAACGTTTTCCTGAATAAACCGTACATATGCATTACTGCCATCAGAGTCAGGAATAATTGGTTTGGTTAAATTATTGAGCCATAGAAAATAGTCATTCCTAATAATGCAGAGGATGCAAAGTGGATCAATATTACAGGCCATCAAACAACAGTGAGGAGTAAGTATGATTTCAGCCACTCAGAGCAGCGTGATCTTCTCAGCTGCTGGTTAAATAAATGCTCTGGAGTGTGGTGTGATGTGAGATGCAGAGAGGTCAGTCAGAAGTTAGAAGGTTGGAAACTGGGGAAGGCTGAGGCCAGAGATCCAGAGTATACTGCTGGTGACCTCCAACCAGTACGACCGAATCTGCGGACGTAGCCGGAAGCCATAAAAATGATAATGTGCTGCTCAGGGGACAGTGTGGGCATTTGTTATCATCTCTTCCATGTGAGTTGTATGAAGGACTTTGTGTTGTATTAAAGTCTTGCTTTGTGTTAGTCTGCTGCTGCAAACATATCTGCTCTTCATTTATAGACAGAACAGAATTTCAATGCAGCAAATCAAATAATTGAATTAAGCAGTTTAATTAATAGGCAGCAGCTTCTTCCAGAGCCACTGATTTTAAACAATTTTCTGCAAAAATCTAATTTGATCAATTTTACAAACATGAAAACACTTGAGCTCCTTTGATCTTCACTTGTTCAGATGGTAACAAACCAACTGAATCTACATTCACTGCAGAAAGCTGTTTGCAGTATGTGAACATCACAGCATGGTTCCAGTTAGACTCTGCTTCATTCTTCCTCTCCAGTAACTGCAACTGCAACTTTATTTATAATGCACTTTTTGTACAACCAAGTTGACTAAAGTGCAACACCATGAAACAATAAAACAACACACAGAATAAAATAATAAAAACAAATTAAAATAAAACAATAAAACAAAATTAAAATATAATATAAAAAAATAATAAAAACAACATAAATAGCACATAAATAAAACCCAATAAAACTCCAGTATCACCAGTATACCCACAGTACTTGGGTCCATGGTTCTTTAAAATACCAGTCAGAAACATTTATATTTCTCCAAAGATTTTTTTTTTTCCTTTTTCATGGTGATTTTTATTTTTTAAAGTTGCACCGAAGCATCATTTCCAGAGGATCTAACTTCTGTATCCTGACATATTTCTCGTGAAAATTGGATGTGTAGGCGGGACAAAGCATTCGGAGCAATTTGATTGGACCATTAAAATATAACCATGTTAGCTAGTTAGCTAACTTTACTAATATTAGTACTGTAGCTTCATGAACACAGCTACTGTAGCAACCAAAAACAAACCCACTGACACACCATCCAGCTCCAACAAACATTAGTTTATTGTAACCTAGCAACAGAACTGAAGTGATGTTCACTGACACTCTGTGAAAACTGTAACAAGTTGTTTCTAATTGGACCATTTGTAACTTCAACTAACATCAGAATCCAAATGATACTGTTCCAACTATCTACTGATCACTGCTACAGCTGCTACTACTACTGTGTTTCCTGGTGGGAATCTGAAGTGTGCTGCAAACAGCAGATTGATTGACAGGGTGAAATTGCTCCAGGCAAGATTACAAAAGTCACATGATGTCCAGCAAAGTGATCTAAAAGGATTAAAAGACCTTTTTCATTTCAGTCAGAGTAAAATGTGTTACTGCATGTGTTGAGCCAATCGAAAATAGATTCTAGTATTTTAAGATCAAATATGTTTAATCTTGGCCACTGTTTTGTTCTTCTTTGTCCAGAAATCTTTGGGTTTAAGCTCTTAAAAGGATGGGACTGAATTTAAATTCAGTTTTTTTTTCCAGTCGCTTTGTCCAGTTGAGCTGTATATATCTCAATAGTTACAAGTGGCGTGTTTTGTACTTTGGATTGGGTCTGTGCCAGGGTCGGGCCTGAGAAACAGATCGATTCAGTGACAATTCAACTCTACAGCTCTGAGGGAGCAGACCTCCTTTTGTTGCAGGAGATCGAAGGTTATTAATCGGACACTAATGAAAGGGGGCTCTTACTCACTTGTCTGTGAAGATCCTCAGTCGTCCAGGTCATGGTTGTCCTAATAGGCTTGAATTAATGTCAACGGGACGTGTTTTTAGGTTCTTGATGATGTTTTAAGTCTCATCCAAGATGCTTCATCAGTTCTCAGTTGTCCTAGATTCAGTTGTTACATGGGTGAGGGTCCAATGATTGGTGCCTCCCTGTTGTGTTATGATTACCCTTTGTAGCTTCAAACACTGCTGACGCTGCAGCTGAATTACTCCTCAGCAAATTGAATCACAGGCCTAGAATATGTTCTGCATCGCCTCTGATGAAAGGGGATGTAGTTTCTCTTTCATCTTTCCTCAATTTCTGTGTTGAATCAAAAAGGAAATTATACCAATTTGGGGTCATGATGTATATTGTGCTGAAATTTAGGTGCTGAGAGGCGTCTCAGTGGGTGTGGAGGCAGAGAGGGACTCAGGGACATCCTCAGACCTAGATTGCCTGAAACCAAAACAAATTTGAATATTTTACATTTTCAGGTTTTCGCATTCACGTTTCACACTCCCGTCTGCAATAATCGAAACAATACCCGGGCGTAATTAGCTTTGGAAATGTAACCACCTCGAGTCATCCCACCCTGAAGGCACGCCGATGCTGGTTAACCACGGCCAAAGACAATGTTGACAGAAGCATGCAGCTGCAGCAGGCATGTCAAAAACAATGCAACAATAGCTCTTATGTGGCGGTAGTTAGCAGAGAAATGCCAAGGTGAGGCAAAGCGGGTGATTTATGCTGCAATCGGAGCAGCTGAGCCTCTTAATGAAGAGAACAGAGAGACACATCCATCAGCTTCAGACAATGTCATATCTGTGCAGAGAGGGAACAAAGGGCTCAGGGGAGGAAAACATGGACTGATCTGCTCGTCGGATCACCTTTCAGGAAAACATAATGGTACTTGTACGCTGCTGAGTCATTCAGTGCACGTACAGGTAACAGTTTCTATGTGTTGTGATGGAGAACCCAGGTATAGTTTCTGGTGTACTACGTGATCTTTACTACTTGCTGAGGAGCGTTAAAGAACCCACCAGAAATTTGCAGAAATATTTGATGGAGCTCTGGAGAGAAAAAAAAATCAATTAATAAAATTGCTGAGCTCTGCAGTCAGTCTAATCTGGGCAACCAAACAGATGTAAGCTTCTGTTATATTTAAAGTAACCGAGCCTTTATATAACACATTAGCACCATTAAGCCTGATTTGCTTCCTTTGGATTCATGACTCGAGCACTGTTGATAAAGTCTCCTCCTCAGTGTGGCCTGCTCATCAACTATGTTTACTCATGTGATGTAATAGTGTCTCAATCAAGGCATTTTCTCTCAATCAGAGTCCTGTAATCATGGACAACTGCTGTCATCAACTCTCATCTGATTCAGCTAAATAATTCTTACCTCTGGAGGTTATGTTGTTTCCTGCTTGTCTGTCTGTTACAACAGGTTATTGTGTGGGAGGTTTGTGTTCACTGACTGTGTTCTAGTTTGTCTGTCTGTGTGTTGTCAACACTGCAGAAACACTACTGAACATCTTGGTGATTGTTGGTTGATTTTGACAGGATATTATCCAATGAGCAATTAATACATCTTAGGAAAGATCAGATGATGAAATCCTGTCAGAACAGAAAGAAAAAAAATCATATTGTTTACAATATACCAGTGTTTTATTTTATTGTAGGGCGGCTGTGGCTCAGGTGGTAGAGTGGGTCGCCTGTGAATCATTGTGGGTTCGATCCCCAGCTCTTCCTGTCCACATGTCGAAGTATCCTTGGGCAAGACACTGAACCCTATGTTGCTCCCAATGGTGGCTAGCTCCCTTGCATGGCAGCTTGGTAGCCATTGGTGTGTGAGTGTTTGTGTGAATGGGTGAATGAGTTTCCTTGTAAAGCGCTTTGAGACCTAGCTAAGGTCATTAAAGTGCTATATAAATGTACTCCATTTACCATTTACCATTATTAAAGATGATAGCAACACAGACCCAGTAGGGGGCAGCAAAACGCAACTGCTGCATCTATGAAGCAGAGAGGAAGAAGAAAAAAGAAGTTGTAGGTGCAAACCATAAAATGTGTATGGAAGTAGAAGATCTGTACAAAGTCAGTCCATCATCTATACCTGCTTCTCCACACTTGGGTCTGCTGGAGCCTATCCCAGCTGTCATCGGGCAGGAGGCGGGGTCCACCCTGGACAGGTTGCCAGCCTATCGCAGGGCTAACACACAAACACACAACCATTCACCCTCCCACTCACACCTATGGTCAATTTGATCAGTTCACCTAACAAGCATGTCTTTGGACTGTGGAGTACCCGGAGAAAACCCACCATGCACAGAGATGCAAACTACACACAGAAAGGCCCAAGCCGAGATTTGAACCCGGAACCTTCTTGCTGTGAGGCACAAGTGCTAACCACTGCACCATCATGCCACTCAACAAAAACATAGTAAAAAAATAATTACCTTGAGATACATAATGCTACTTTTAGACTTGTAGGCAGGACTACATTCCACAGAATTTTGGAACAATATCATCAACCTTAAAAAAAAAAGAAAAGAAAGAAACAGAGTTCAGTTCATTTCAGTTCTGTTAAACCTTCCTTGTAACACGGTTGACATTGTATCATAGTGTAATACAACTAACGGCCACTAGATGCTGGCTCCAAATGACTTCAATTTAAAAACACTAATTTACAATCATGAAATCAGTCCATCATTCTGATGTCATCAGATAAAGTCAGCTCCTCTCCTCAGAGATCTGGTCCATCTGAAAATCATCATGAAGGAGATATTAGGCTGAGAGAAGAGGCGAACGTGGTTAGTTTGATTGACAGGAATCACTGTTTGATTGAACTTGAGTCTCAGTCACATTGGGCAGTGTTCTCGGGTTCAAAGGTGGGACCCGCCTCCTCACTCCTCCCTTCATATCCAAATATGGTCACTGTTGAGGATTGGGACCTCTGAATGCTGATTTGGAGACTAACTGACCACTGCAGGGCTCCGGTCAGAGAGCACACGAGACATCAGATGCGTTTGTTTCACTGTTTACTGAGGGACTGCATATATACAGCGATGACAGATGAAGCAGTTTCTGAAAAAATATAACAATAAAAAAAACCAAGTTATAATCATATACCAATGTAAATTAAATGTAGTCTGAAGCTATCAAACAACCGTCTCAGCTAGCTTAAGCAATGGTAGATCGTGATTGTGCTAGTGAATGACAACACACCTTCTAAGTAGGGTAAATACACGGCAAGAACCAAACAACACCAACAGAACAAGTAAACAGCCCATAGATATTAATTTCTCATCATCATAAACACGACTCACATCATCAGTGACTGCTACATCGGACCATCAGACAGCCGAACGTAAGCGAACACAGGAAACGGATCGGCCTCTACAAAATAAGAGCGCCCACTTCAAAATAAAGACACAAACACAGCAGTCTTTAACTTGGAGAATTCTTAACAGTCACTTCTGGCTCCAATCAAGCAACATGGCCACGTTCAAACACCAACTCTACACACATGCAGGATGATGATGAAGTCTGAAATCTGAGACAATTTGGTGAGACATGGAGTACGCCTTGGTGGATGTTTGTGCTTTCTAGTTTTTAGACATGTTGCTGATGCATTTAAATCACAGTTGTAGCAATTAAATCTCCTGTACTTTTATTTTTCATGAGCCTATTGATTCAAATCATTGATCTCTGGCTGAGCACAGACGGCGGCTGGCAGAGAGATGCTTCAGCAGACAACAGTAAAGATTATTGTTGACTTGACTTGAATTAATTTGCAACAGCACTTATTACATTTTTCCTTTTATTCTGGGAAAGTGACGACCTGAAAAGGAGAAAAAACAACTTTGTTCGAGATGAGCATCAGAGTCCCACTGTGCACTGAGCCACACTGGCTTTATTTGAGCAAACCCAATAACATAAGCCTGGGGAACATCTCTGTTAGAGCTACACATTGTAAGTCATACAGTATAAGTTCAATTTTACTGCTCAATGCAGCAGAAGTTTACAAGGAGCAAGAATACATTAAGGATTTCATTGTAGTTACACTCTGAATTCTTCTAAAAGTCATTTGAGGTCAGGTCGGCATAATTTGCTTACAGTAGCAACATTTGTGACTGGTGTTAATCACATTTTATGCACCACACTCGTCTTACACTGATCATTAGTTCAGCAAGGTCTCTGCCCTCGTGCCTCTCTCTCTGACTTTGTTTATTTTCTGCAGTTTCTCATGATACATATTGAAATTTTTAGTACAGTAGTCACTCAGTGTGAACATTTTTATTCCAACAGTAAAGCACAGGAGGGAGATGACCCTGACCCCGCAGAGGTCACCTGAAGACACACAGAAGAAAGTGTCCACAGACCCCTTAAATTGATTGTTTCTAAAATTACTGATTCATTTTTGTGGTTTAAATGTGTGTTTTTTTGAAACAACAGCAGACTGGATGAGACAAAGGATTACCTCTAGTGAAGTCGAAGCCAGGTGATAATACCTCCTTGTTATTGTCACATTAGCGTCGTGATTTACGGCTTTCCCCAAAGCTATGCTGGATTTTGTGAATCACTGCAGCTGAACTGTGTGATGCCTGTGGAAAAAAAACATTTAAAATATACACATATGCTGTTATTTTATTACACACAGCACACATGTGAGGCAGTGTGTGGTTTTGTTTTGTTTGTTTTTAAGTCAAGCGCCCGAAGCCCTTCACTCAAAAGGGCCCAACTGAGGAGAAAAGTGCCACTGACTGACGGTCCCAACACTTGTTGCAGTAATTAGCTCTTTTGCTCTTTTCCTGCTCATCGTTATGCATTTTCAGCAACTCTAACTTTCCCTCCAGGCCTCTAAATCTCTCAGGTGAGGACAATGCATGATGGAGTAAGAGGCTTATTTTTGACTGTAGTAATAATAATAAAAAAAAAACTACCCCCCTTTGCAAACAGCAAAGAATTATTTTCAGTAATATCCTTCATCAGACCCATATGATTACACTCTCAGCAGAGGAGGCTGAAGACTTACGCACAGTGAAAGGGCCTAATAGAGGTGAATGGCCCTGAATAAAGCCTAATGCTGATGGAATCAATATGTGATGCATTTGTCTGAATTTAATACATTAAGGTCATCGTTGAGTATATGCTCCATTTGTAGGATGTTTGCTGGCCTCCATATCTTTTCAGCTTTGTAAGAGGCAACGCAAAAAAAAAAAAAAAACCACTCCGTCTGGCTTTTAAAAAAATGACCTAGAAATGGATTTGATGAATGCACCACAGGTAATATATTTAGTTTGCTGCCTCTTAAGTAAAAGAGGTAAAGCTTTGGCATAGAAAGTATTTTATCTGGAGGAGTACGCCGGTCCGTGCTGACCTCGCCATCTGTTGTGGTTACACGAGTCTGGCCACACGCGTGTAGAGCTAACCATGTGGGAGCTGAGGTACCGAGGCGGCTCACTGTTATTTGTCTCCCAGAACCACGTACAGGAGCCCCCCCAGTGAGCCTCCCATCGCACAGCAGTCACGCCTCCGTGCTCTGCCATGAGCGTAACATGATCTGCGCCTCGCTTCGGCTGCTCCAATTCGACACCACGCTACAGCAGATCGCTAATGGAGGGACAAGTCTTCTGGGTTATGGGGGCGATAAGGAGGTTGTGGGCGTTGCTGCTCTCGCTCATAATCAGACTTCATAGGTTGGTTTGTGTTAGTGGTGAAACTGCGAGTGGGAGGAAGTGTTCCCATGTGAGCTGCTGCTTTCTTCATTAATACACCAGAGTGGATAACGATCGAGAGAAGATTAAGACTTCAGAGACTAAATCATGTATCTCCTGCACTCTCCTCATTCATCATTTTCGCCCTTACACTAAAAATCAGTGTGTACTGGTTCCCAGTCTAATGTACTGTTGATTTTGGTGTGTTAATGTGATCAACCCAGGTATTATTTTACAATTTCTTGAAGCTTGTTTTTCAGCTTTATCCTCAACGGAGAACAAACAGAAAAACATTGATCTACAAAATTCACCCACGATGTAATGCAGCCAACAAAATGCAGTCTGTCTTTTATTTTACTTTGAAGTAAAGAAAAACTATGGAGCGCCTGAAGAGACATGAAGAAAAAAAAGTTTTTGATGAAGAAGGGGGAAAAAAAAAAGTGCCGGTATCTAGTACGCACCAGATAATAATCTCATGGGCACGATATTGCATTTCTGGTATACAGAAGTGTATAAATCTTAAGTTTATGAATTAGCTTGATAACTATCGCCAGATAACTATCACATGCGCACAAGTAGGCCTGTCGCGATAATCAATAAGTCAATTAATTGCACGATAATTAAAAATGAGCTCGGTAAGTTTGGTGGGCTCAATGTGATCAGCTGATCAATAAGCGCAGCGCTGTGTTCAGACTGGAACAAATGGATCCCGTTTTTTGTTACCATTATAAAATGAGACAAGAATAATTAGCTGTGATTATTTTGAATAAAATTATAAATTATTGTGCTGTGGTGAAACCACAGACGATAGATCTTCTGGGTCATGTATGTCGGACAATTTAAATGATAAAATCAAGATCTGCCTTTGGCCAGTATTTAAACTTTCCTTATTTGATCTGTATTAACAAACGGGATATTGAAAAACAAACAAATTTAGATTTATTTGTTTTCGTTTTGAAAAGGATAAAACGGAAAACGACCCATTTTTTAATATTTTGTTTTTGGATTCTTAATTGAATAACGACTGAACCAATGATACACAGATTGAATTGGTTTCCAAGCCGAAAGCAGCAGCTGAGGTGTGAGGGAAAAAAACAGCAGTATGAATTGACAGGGAAAACATGTGTCGGCAATGGCAATTCCACAACTTGCATTATTATTATTATTATATTAGTTGAAAAATTGTATTAAAACGGCAATATTATCGTTTATCGCAATAATTTCTGGGACAAAATTTGTTATCATGACAGGCCTACGCATGAGTTAGCATTTCCGCTTGTATCTTGTGTGAACAAGTTAGCATTTATTTGCATTAGCTCTTAGTGAACCAAAGAGGTTAACGGTCTCTTGTTATTAATCAGTAAGATTTCAATAATCCTTAAATCTATCAGGGTTGGATTTTTTTTGTGTGTGTGTGTGTGTTCAGTGTGATAGTAAGTAATTTATTATCATCAACAAATCCCATGATTAATGTCCGTGACTCTAACCTGCATCCGACTGATTCCCACCAAACGTGGCACAAATAAAGTTTTCATCTGCATTCGGTGCTTTACTGAGTGTTTATGGCATCGAGCAGCTGATTCTTGGCTGGAAAATAAACCACAGTGCCCACATTCATTGTAATTAAAGAAACGTCACCCTGTGAGCGCGTACGGCTCGCTGATGTGTTTTTAATAGTTGCTGGACACCAGTGAAGCTCTGTGACAGAAATAAAACCCATCAAGCTTTAAAAACCTTTATTTACTGGATCAATAAATTGTCACTTTTTTCGCTCTAATATATAATTTGTTGACAAGGTAACCATACAGTGTCACCATGGTTACCCTTAAGATGGAACCAGAAGCCCTCGGATCAGTTTTCCTCAGTTGCTGTCTCATTAACCAGCAGGTTTGTCTGCTGACCAGTTGCAGGTCTTTCTGCTAAGATGTGAGCACTGCACTCGATGCTTCCCCCATCTGAGCTGAAAAAGTGGTCTCTCTTCTTTATTAATGCACTTGTGTGTCTCAAGAGGAAAACCGGATCGTTCAGCTTTTAACAGATTAAAAGCTGGCTGGCTTTTAGTTTGCACTTATTTCCTCTCTTATTTTAAGTCAGCCCACTCAAGTGCTACCCATCCATTTTGCAGTGTCACGAGACACCATGACAAACTCTTCAAAACCCAGGATGGTGTGAGTCGTGTGACAGGATGTATTTTTGGAGCAGCTCTTCACAAAGGTAAATAGGAGGGGAGCTCTTGGATGGAGGAAACGTTAATAAGCCATAGCCTGAAATTGTTGTTGTTGTTGGATGTTGCAAGGAGGAAAAACCAGCAGATCCTGGTTTGTTTCACTGATTGATAGAAAAAAGATAAAGAGTTGGCTCCTATTCAGAGCTGGAGTTTTAAAAAGTGTCCTGTTGTCAGTCGTCTCAGTGTTTTCTGTCCACTGTTTGTATCTGTCTGACACATAAACTACTTCAGAATCAGACAGCTACACAGCCACGGCCGAGCTTTGTACATGTGTGTAAATGAACATGATTTTATTTTGTGAAGAGAAGGACGTGGTCATTGTAACGTCACCCGTTGGTTTGTGGATTTTGAAGCCAGGAGTTTGGCATTGGAATGTCACCATGTTGTTTTTTTTGGAGCCAGAAGTGACCATATTTGGATATGCGCTGTTGTAGTATCAAAGTATTTTAGCACTTAGTAATTAGCACTAGCATCTTAGATGATTTAGATAGCATTAGCAGCTAGCAATTAGCATTAACATGTTGGGCTTAAGGTTTTTATAGTCTCTTAGTGTGGTTTTAAGCAGTATCTTAGCAGTTAGCTTTAGCAGTTAGCATTAGCAGTTAGTATTAGCAGTTAGCACTAGCAGTTAGCATTAGCATTGTGTAGTCTGTCTAGGGTGAGCTTTTGTCTGTGGTGAGTTTAAGCATTACAAGCATTTTAGCGCTTAGCATTAGCATGTAGTAGTAGCAAGTTTGGTGAGTTGGTTTGTGTAGTCTCAGTGTTTGGCTAGTGTAGGAGCAGTGTGAACTAGCACTAGAGGGGTGACTCTGGGATGCCAGAGTTCACCGCCTAGCCTCCTGGAGGTGTCGTGGAACTAAGGAGGTGAAACACCGTTGAAGGGAGGTTTCCACCTGATGACCCCCAGAGACGTGTTAGGAATCACTGCTCACTGGTGTGTATGGTGATAGGTTAGGGGTCCTCGGGCCTTCATTGAGTTTAAATCCTTGTTGTGAGCACAAGTCTCTTGTGTTTTAGATCAACTATGAAGGGAGGAGTGAGGGGGTGGGTCTGACCCTTGAACCTGAGGACACTGTCCACTGTGTATGAGACTGGAGTTGCACCAGTGAATGAGCCTCCAAATCACCTGTAAATCATTGGAGAGCAGAGCTGTCAATCAAGCTAGCCACACCCCTAAACTTTCCCCTTCTCTCAAGCTAATAATCAGACTAACCCCGCCCCAAACTCCTCCCACCAGATCACTGGGAAGAAGAGTTGACTTGTAGAAAAAAGTATTTCATGGTTGAAAATGACAATCATTGAAGTAAAGTCATTTGGATCCAGAGTTTTTGAAGCCAGCATCTAGTGGCCCTTGGGGGTATTGGAGTTTTTTTGCACCTCCATATTGGCCTCACTTTTGATATCCATCTATTTATGTACAGTCTTTTGCTCCAGCAGAGTCACCATCTGTTGCAATATAAACTAACTTAGAGTTGTAAGCTCGTTAAGATAATGAATGTCGGTCAGCTCGGGTCATTGGTTATTTTTAGTGTATAACAAACATGTTTTCTCACAAGATTGAACAGACCTACAAATTTGACAGTGATGGTGAAGTGTGAAACCATCATCAGTGTCTGTGAGGCATTTATTTTAAGACCTTAGTGGAATTGACTTGTTATTGCTACAAAACACCAGGATATTAAAACAGCCTTTAATTACCGTATTTTCCAGACTATTGAGCGCACCTGTCAGTAAGTCACTATTGAATTTATTCGAACAGTTTCATGTGGTCCACTCTGACCGGGTCTGATGTGACGACGCTAA
>OOFC01051222.1:16252-26672 GCA_900323345.1 Pseudochromis fuscus
AATCACCAAATTTACACAATGAAATATTTTTTTGCTGTTATACTTTCAGGACTTTTGGAGAGAAGTGTATTAGGGCCACCCAGAAAAAAAATTAGAGAAGGTAGATTTTTTTTTTCATCATGCACTTCGAGAATAAAGTCAAAATATCGAGAATAAAGTCGAAATATAATATTTCGACTTTATTCTCAACATTTCGACTTTATTCTCGACGTTATATTTCAACTTTATTCTGGACATTTCGACTTTATTCTCGACGTTATATTTCAACTTTATTCTCAACATTTCGACTTTATTCTCAACATTATATTTCGACTTTATTCTTGACATTTCAACTTTATTCTCGACATTATATTTCAACTTTATTCTTGACATTTCGACTTTTTTCTTGATATTTCGACTTTATTCTTGACATTATATTTCAACTTTATTCTCGACATTTCGACTTTATTCTCGACGTTATATTTCGACTTTTTTCTCGACATTTCGACTTTATTCTCAACATTATATTTCGACTTTATTCTTGACATTTCAACTTTATTCTCAACATTATATTTCAACTTTATTCTTGACATTTCGACTTTTTTCTTGATATTTCAACTTTATTCTCGATATTATATTTCAACTTTATTCTTGACATTTCAACTTTTTTCTTGATATTTCAACTTTATTCTCGATATTATATTTCAACTTTATTCTCGACATTTCGACTTTTTTCTTGATATTTCGACTTTGTTCTCGAAGTGCGTGATGAAAAAAAAATCTACCTTCTCTAATTTTTTTTCCTCTAGGTGGCCCTAATACTCTTCCGTACTTTTACTTAGAAGTATATTTACTTTATTCTTGACATTTCAACTTTATTCTCGACATTATATTTCAACTTTATTCTTGACATTTCAACTTTTTTCTTGATATTTCGACTTTATTCTCGATATTATATTTCGACTTTATTCTCGACATTTCGACTTTTTTCTTGATATTTCGACTTTGTTCTCGAAGTGCGTGATGAAAAAAAAATCTACCTTCTCTAATTTTTTTTCCTCTAGGTGGCCCTAATACTCTTCCGTACTTTTACTTAGAAGTATATTTACTTATATTTTAATGGACTAATATTAGCTTATTTTTAACTTGTATTCTCAATAAAAGACCTAATATTTTACAAGGAATTATTACAAAAATATTGCTAGTTTTAAAATGTGACTTCATTTAAAACTTAAGAAAATAAAGAATGAAAGTCTGAATTGTGTTTATACGCTGTACATACATACATACACACATATATACATTCTTGGCACTTTACTGCCTGATATTCCCTCTGCATCAGACATCACATAATTCTCTCCCTTTGAATTCCTCTCAACAAATTTCTGGTTTAATTGCTGAGTCCGCCCTGCCAGCGTTTGGGGTTTTAAATAAGTAATCAGCCTTTTTAATCTTGTTCTTCTGAGTTTTCCCATGTTGAGGATATAGTGTGTAGAAGTGTAAATAATCTATTCAAAGACACTGAAGAGCAGGAGTCACATAACATCTCTGTACTCACACACACACACACACACACACACACACACACTGCAGACACAAACCTGTAAACCATTTTTTTTTCTTGGTACATGGTTTTATTTTTGTCCTGGTCACATTACCACCCGTACTCTTCCTTCACACTTGTACATGTAACTGCAGATTACATTCTTTTAATCAATCCAGTTTCCCCCTGGGGGAGACTGGCACACCCCATCAAATTTCTTCCTTTTTTATTTTAAAAAAAAAGATGATTAAATGCGCACTCTCGGCTCTTCTGCCTGTTATGACGAGATCAAAGCAGCTGGACCGCCACTCGTGAAAGTAATTCAGCAGTCTGTGCTGCGCGCTCTTAGAAAACCAGGCCACCTTAACTTTGATGACTAAACCATTTCTCCCCCACTATTAATCTCCCAGTATTGACTCGAGATGCGAGAAAGGTATGGCTGCATAAGCTCTGTCAGCAGCTGTGTGTGTCAGTGCTGCCAGACACAAAGACAAAGGCTCTGATACATCCTCTTCCTTTGCACCATTAACTCTGCACTATTGTCACTTTTGTACTGATTGAGCTCCTGCCGCTGAAGACTTGTTTCCACCCCCGCAGTAGTTTCATGATTCGGTTTGTTTTTTCAGGGCAAACATCTATATTTCTTCACCTTACGCCAGTTTTTAAACCCTTGAGAGGCTTTTGTTTTGTTTTGTTTGACAGGAGTTCTTCCCTCGTCAGGTCAAAACGCTTCAAGTCTGGACTCCACATCCTTTCCCCACGTCAGCTTTACTTTTACTCGCTTTTAATTAAGTCATTACCTTGGCCCCAAAATGGAAAATCCTCTTTGTCCTCTTCCCTTCCTCTGGTTCTCCATTACCAGTGGAGCAGTAATCTTCAGTACGTTCCCACAAATCCTCCGGGGACCAGGGATTAATGTGCTCTGAGCTTGAAGAAGAGCATCGATGAGCTTTGACATTACCATATACAAAACTCCACATGGGTTTTCCATAACACTCTGTAATTACAGCTTATAATTGGAATTAAACATTCAACACCTGTTCCTTTAATATGCAAAGTCATATGGACATGAATAAATATCAGTTGAGGCCAGTTTCACAAAGGATATTACATTTCCCAGAGTAGATGAATCACACTGAGGTGCAGTATATGTTGAGGTAACTGCACGATGTTACGGGCAGATGGTTCTGTTTGAAGTCTCGTCAAGGACACTGAGTAAATCCCTGGGTGGTGTGTCATATTTATAGATAAGATTTTTGTCTTTTAATCCACATGAATTGATGTGAAGGAAGTCTGCAGGTGTGAGAGGAAATAGTAAATATAACAACACAGGAATCACGAGGCATCAGTGTTGGTGAGTATTTGCAGCCATTTATACTGTGTGATGCAGTCGCTCCTGAATTATTTATGAAAGACATGGAATATATTTAATTATTAAGTGAAGACATACACCCCTCAGTGAAATGCAACACAGTCCAAACCGAAGTTTTGAAGCTGTATGAACACCTCTCAAAACACTGTTGTATCAGACTAGAGTCAGTTTGAGTACACCAATGTTGTAGTACTCCAGATCGGTCTTGGTCTCAGAGTCGAAGGCATTTTTACTCGGTCTTGTCTCGGTCTCAGACGAGTCAGACTCTGGATTTTTGATCGGTCGAGATCAGGCCAGCTCTACTGTGACAAGTGAGAAAACTAGAAACCAGCAGCCGCCTTCCTGGTGTCATGCAGTTGTGACACGCCCCTGTCCACAGCCTGGATGAAGACAACTGGAGACGCTGCCCCCACAGGAAGAAATTAAAAATGTCGGCAGCTTCAGCAATCATCAAGTTTGGTCCAAAATCACAAAGAGTTCATCTGTAAAACAACATGAGAGCGACGACACTCTGCAGTGTGCAGATTCTGTGGTGCACAACTCCCAGAAACCACTGGGACAACATCAAACTTTTATCAGTACATTGACAGGACATAAGGACAGGTGAATTAACTGTTAAATTAGCTACACTGGGAAAATTAAAATCTGAAAATTTCAGACATTGTGTGAAAATAAGCTCTATTCTCCCCACGATCGTTTTTTGCTGACGTTCATAGCACTGACTTTATGTTTCAGCTGAGTTAGCTTGCGTAGCTTTGTCAAAAGCAAGATAACAGAATAACAATGAACATGCCAGGTATTAGTCGAGCCCCCAGACGTTACTTGGGAGGATCTTATGCAGTGCAAACGTTGTTCACTACACCAGTAAATGGTTGAACTTCAGATGCGACCAACGGGACGTATTTCTAGTCTACAGCGTCCTCCATGTTGGTGCTTCAACTGCAGAAAGTCGATCGTTTGCTTCAGCAATGAGCCAGAAAGCTAACGCTGTGCTAGCTAGTTCAAAGTCAATAACACTGAATCAGTGTGGTTCATCAGATTTGTTTGATAAGAAGTATTATTTTTCTTTGATATATACAGTGTTGGTCTTGTCTCAGTCTCGATACTCTCTGGTCTCGGTAATGTCTTGGTCTCAGTTGGTGGTCTTGACTACAACACTTGACTACAACATTTTCTTTTCTGTTTTGCTATCTACACAAATAATAAAAACTATATATTTACATGTAAATCAACATAAAAAAGATATTCACAAATCATTTTACAAATATTTGTTCATTATATTTGTTTAATACTGTAAATATATTTATCAAATTTAATGCCATTAGTGAAAATTATGCATAAAACAAAGCATGGATTCTGTCCTTTGACACAGACTGTATATTTATTTTAACTGTTTTAACTGAACTGTTGAATAAACCTGTTTCATCTGTTGTACATTAAACATTAAATCTAAAAATCACATTAAAGTTCATGTTCAATTAAAGTTGCAAACTGTGCTGTAATTATTAAAAATTACTGTTTCTGTATTAGTTGATTATTTTCCATTTTTTTTAAAGAATACTTAGTGCCCCAGTTGATGGAAAACTGGCTTTTTGTGTATGATTTATTGCGTATATTGTATGTAATAATAAGCATGTCAAGGCTGCGTCTATTTATGGATCTATAAACATGTGTGTGTCATGTTGCATCAGACACAGTACTGGGATTTGAACATCTGTCACAGACCGCGTGTGATAATTTAACGTGTTTTACGTTCCTGAAGTGTGAAATGTAAAGTTGATACAATTTTATAGGATTTAAGAAAGTGAAATAAAACATGTAGAATTTTGTAAACACAGCCAGAAGGTGACTCTATACTTAAAATGATAAGTCCCCAGCTTCAAAACGTACAAATCAGTAAAACCATTTGTCCTAATTGTCTATATAAATTCTATGCAGGAGCTCTTTGACTTTAACGTCTGACACTCAGTCTGTATACGGCACCATTTAACTGTACCCTCAGAGTTCCTCTCAACACATTTGTGGTTTAATAGCTGAAGCCGCCCTGCCAGCATTAGAGCTTTTAAATAAATAATCAGCCTTTTTAATCTTGTTCTTCTGAGTCTTCGCTCCCATGTTGACGATATAGTGCAGAGAATTGTAAATAATCTGTTCAAAGACAGGAGGAGGAAGCACATAACACCTCCTCACAAACTCTGAAACATGGCTGCTGTGTTACCTACCACAGGATTTTGTTCTCTGAACATCATTAAATTTCTCCTCCTCTGAAACAACAAGTGAAATTACAGAGCGGCAGAAGATTCATCACCTCCTCATAAAGCAAAGTCAATCCTGCATAAAGGAGGTTAAAGACTTCTTCTGCACGGCACTGCGAGTGTCATCGTCATCGGTTAAGCTGTTAACGAATCTACATAGTGATTTTGCATCAGTGTTGTTGCTATGGTTACACTCAGAATAACACAGGGTAGTATTAGGAACTGTGATAACACTGTTGACAGGAGGTGTGTGTGAGGAGTTCTTGTTTTGCTGTTTTAATTCCCTCTGTCTCTCTCTCACACACACACACACACACCAGGGAAAGTGTGGAAGATGAGCGTCCACTCTGACGTGTTTATGATCTTCACCATCGTCCTGCATTATTAGTGGGAAACCCGCTGTTTGCATAGCTTTTAATATTCTCTGTGAATGTGAAATTGCCATGCAGCCAGTGTTCCTACTCCAAATAATGTCATAAATCCCCCTCGAGTACGCAACGATCCAAACAGAATAGTTGGAGTAAACATGACTGAAATGAAAGACATGAGGAGATTCACCAATATCAGTCACATTCAGATGGTGTGTCGAGTTTTTCCACCAGCAAAGGACGCAAATACACACCAAATTAACGCATTAACACACACCATTACATCATGGTGTCAATGCTGCAGTAAGTATCACCTGTCAAACTCAAAATAGAGGTTTAAAAACTCAGAAGCGGGCTCAGTCTATCAAATGAAACACATTCAAATTGTAGTAAGTCAAAAAAATAAATAAATAATGAAAAAAAACTGTGTAGCATCTTTCTGTTTTTATGCAAATACAATGTTTGGCTACATTTGGTTTCCTTAAAAACATTGTAAAAGGTAACGATGTCCCAATAAAACAGACACAATAAAGGACCCCGAGCAATATCTGCAACATAACAACAGCGGGCTTTGCAAATGTTTTATGAGGTATGAAATACACTCAACATGTTTGTGACGCCTGGGGGATCCACATGGTGTGTTTTGGTGGAGAAACACTGGAAGTAACAGAAATGTGGGAAAAATCATCTTGACCTCCAAAAAGTATGTAAAAGCACAAGGAAAATAACTGCATATTAAAGTACTATAATACTGATATGTATCTGTAGTGACCTCACTGACCCCTCCATATTGGCTAAGCTAGCTATGGTGTTTTGCTGTGTTTCAAGCGTCCAATCAAATTGCTCCAGATGTTTTGTCCCGCCTACATATCCTGTTTTTACCAGAAATACGTCAAAGTCAAACATTCAGGAAATGAGGTTTCAGGCCGACTTTGACTCAAGAAGTTTGGATTTTTGAGTTAATTTTACCAATAACTGCAAAGCTCATACAACCTAATGTGTTCAAGTTCAGTTACCAACATATCAAAATCAAAAAAAGGTTGTTTTAACATGACAATATTCTTCTTCAATGAACTATAACAACAAGATCTGTGTTCGGTATTTTTACCAACTTGTTTTTTGTAATACAAATAATTAAAAAAAAAAAAACAACTTGCTGTTAATGCACCAGACATGCAAATGAATTTATTGTGTGATTGAAACAGTTCTGTTGAACAGTCAGTTCATCACAGGGTCATGTGCCAAAGGTAATTTGTGTTGGATGTTCTCATATTTTTAATGTTACACAACTGAACCAAACAGTGCACAAGCTGTTTGTAATAAGCCTTTATGTAGAGTGAGCTGATTGGGATTTATCGTGTGTTGAGACATAAAAACGTAGCCGACACTTTAAGTTGATTTAAACCTCTTCTCCATCAATCACATCTGGGAAGCGTCGCTTTAAAGTCATCTGGTCTTCGACAGTGATCCAGGACCGCTGCCTGAAAACCACTGGATCTTCCTCCAAGCTTATGCTAATGAGGGGGGGCTAATGAGAAGGGGAGG
This sequence comes from Pseudochromis fuscus, assembly GCA_900323345.1. Taxonomy (NCBI): domain Eukaryota; kingdom Metazoa; phylum Chordata; class Actinopteri; family Pseudochromidae; genus Pseudochromis; species Pseudochromis fuscus. The sequence goes on from OOFC01051222.1 coordinate 23,315, forward strand.
CTAACAAAAGCAGAGTTAATGAGGACCAGTGTGTGTCTGTGGCTTTAATGCCCGGTCATTAGGATTCCCTTTCAGCCGGCAGCAGGTCCACATTAGCAGGTGCCCCCTTCAGCTTGAACGTCCACCAAAGACATCTCAGCATGATGTGCTGTCACCGGAGATGAAAGGTGACATCAGATCTGACAGGGAGAACATAATCTGAGACGGATGTGTTTCCTCCGAGGGGGAGTGAGGGTCCAGGTCGGACGATGATGACACCATCAAAGACAACAGCTCTTAGGAGATCAGAGTGAGGATTTTTACCTCCATCTTTCTAGGAAGGAGACTTTCCCCGTCATGGGAAAGGAAAATGCTGGATATTTGTTGTAATACATCATAGCGGCATGCAGGGCATCCGAGTGGTGTGTGTTTGAATATGTGGCCTTTGGAGATCATTAGAAATACAAGGATGCAGTGCTGGCAAAAGAAGATGTGTCTTTAAACTATGTGGAAGTGGACGTCTTACATGCAAATGTAGTCAATAGGAGCACTCAACATTTCCATTTGTCAGATTTGGCAACATCTTTACCGAGAAGCTTTGCAACACACAGTATATGATGATATTTCTGGCTCGACTGTGCGCCAGCTCATTTAAAAGAAAGTTTTTGAGGACGAGATCATCTCAGGAAATTTACAAATAAATTAGAGCATGTCGAGCTCGGTGGATGTGTGAGAGACAAATCCTCTCTTTTGAAGTTGAAAGAGCATACGTTTATCACTTTTAGCTTCCTGTAGTAAAGCACCAGTGTCCCTCTCCTGATCCTGCTGCTGCAAAATAAAGAGGTTTAAATGAATCTTAGATTATACTTAAGAATGTAACACTTTGGTGACGTGCACAGATAAACCCTGTTTTTTATCTTGGAGCATAGTGGGAGCTTTTGCTGCTTGAAAGAACAAAAGCAGAAAAGAAAATGAAATCAAACAATTGTAGGAAACATGAGAAAATGAAGCAGCTTGAGTCACTTATCTTGTGAGATTATGTTAAAAACAATGTTGCTTTTAGCTCCTAGTTTCTCTGGACAGCATCACATTTATTGGCAACACATTAAAAAGAGAGAAAAGATCTGGATGTTGTAGATCAGTCCAAACACAGATTATCAATTAAAACCATGAACTGTGTATAGAAATGGTGCAGAGAAGTGCAATACCACTGATGGCCACTAGATGCTGGCTCCAGTGGTGGACAAAGTATCAACTTCAGTACTTGAGTGAAGTACTGATACTCATGGTCAAATCTTACTCAACTACAAATAAAAGTTATTGGTCAAAATGTTACTCAAGTTAAAGGACTAAAGTACTTACCTTTAAAAGTATTCAAGTATTCAAAAGTACATGCATTTAGAAATACTTAAATATTCAAAAGTACAAAGTAAAAGTACATTTTCTACTATCAGTACATTGCTGTATTGTTCTCAGTGCCCGAGTCAATCCCCGACTAACGTCTGCTTCCTGTTAATGTGGTATTTTAATCTGAAAGGGCTTCCATGAAAAGAAAACTCCTTCCTGCAGAGTGTGCATAATACTTTGTTGGTTGACTGTTCGGTCTTGCTTTTTTGTTTTCAAATTTCCCATCAAGAGGCTAACATGCTGTTTAGCGTGTAACACGACAAAACCGTGCTGTTTCCTGTCTTCCCTCTTTATTGTTCGGTTCTGCTGCCGGTCACTTCCTGCTGATTTGCGCAACGGTAACTCTACCTGGACAAACTGCCTGAAACACATTGCAGCATAGACTGTATATAAAGTAAGTAACGACACACTTCCTAGGAATGTAGTGGAGTCCAAAGTACAATATTTACCTTTGAAATGTAGCTGAATTAAAGTAAAAGTTTCCAAAAAAACAAATACTCAAGTAGGGCGGCACGGTGGTGCAGTGGTTAGCACTTGTGCCTCACAGCAAGAAGGTTCAGGTTTCAAATCTCGGCTCAGGCCTTTCTGTGTGGAGTTTGCATGTCCTCCCTGTGCATGGTGGGTTTTCTCAAGGTACTCTGGTTTCCTCCCACAGTCCAAAGACATGCTTGTTAGGTGAACTGATCAAACTAAATTGACCATAGGTGTGAGTGTGAGTGGTTTTCTGTCTATATGTTAGCCCTGCGATAGGCTGGCAACCTGTCCAGGGTGTACCCTGCCTCCTGCCCAATGACAGCTGGGATAGACTGACAAATACTCAAGTAAAGTACAGATACTCAAAAAATGTACTTAAGTACAGTACTCAAGTAAATGTTACTGTCCACCACTGGCTGGCTCCAACTGACTTCAATTCCAATCAATCCTGGTTAAGTCAGTCAATATATTTTTTCCACAAGTCATTCTGATGTGATTAGTTAAAGTCAGTTCTTCTTCTCAATGATCTGGTGGTTCATCTGAAAATCATTCATCATTAAGGAGATATTAGGCTGAGAGAAGAGGAAGATTTAGGGGCATGGTTAGTTTGATTGACAGCTCTGGTCTCCAATGAACTTGAGTTCCCATTGAGTTGGTTCAAGGATTAGACCCCACCTCCTCACTGCTTCTTTTATACACAAATAAGGACACTTTTGTGGACACGTTTCTGGACAAAAATACCAAAAACCAACCTTAATAAATCATAATTAAAGAATCCCTCCAATGCATTGGTGTGTTGTGTGTAAACTGTGCTTTCAGCAGCTTTCAGATAATGTTCCTCTTCTTATTTATGACGGGCTTTATTTGTAGGCACCTTGGTTGATTTGCACTGTGTGTCCTTTTGTTTTGTTGGCTCATAATTTAGCTGAGTGGACTAAAAAAAACACACACACAAAAAAAAGCAGTGCAGTCAATCTGGGGGTCAGTGCAGTGCAAACCAGAGAAGAAGACAAGACCATAAGGAAGAATTTATGAAGTAGTAAAAGCAGTAAAGTGGTATTTTGTTTGTGTGCTTGGCTTTGATCACATCACTGTAGATTTCGGGGGATGGTTTTTGTGGTCTGGGTGTTGATGAGTTTCAGTGAGGACCCCTTAGGGTACAAATAAACACACCCACACTCGTGAGGCCTCAGTAAACACACAAGTGAAGCTGACTCGAGGAGTTCATTCCCACTCGCTTTGGCATTGTGGGTGGTTTCAGGTTCACTCCATAATCCAGGTGAGATGTCTGCTTTGCTTATATATTTTTTTTATATATAATTACTGAGCATGAAGAAGAGGAAGTGAAGCTAAAGTTTCAAACAAGTGAAGATCTTTTCTGGTTTTTCCTGCCTCCAATCAAGTGTGTGCAAATTAACTTTGAGGATGTTTTTTCTTTCTTTTCATAAGTGGTTAATTGAAATGAGATGAAAGCGTCTGAGCTCTTTGGTCATTTTGT
>OOFC01051223.1:8927-32332 GCA_900323345.1 Pseudochromis fuscus
AGGGATACCCTACTGCCACCGCCACCCTGATGGACTAAGTGGTACAGATGATGGATGGATTTAATGAAGACTGCCTTAGACTGACCTTAGCTCGGTCCCAAAGTGCTTTACAAGGCAACTCATTCACCCATTCACACACCAATGGCTACAGAGCTGCCATGCAAGGCGCTAGCCACCATTGGTAGCAACTTAGGGTTCAGTGTCTTGCCCAAGGACACTTTGACATGTGGACAGGAGGAGCTGGGGATCGAACCCACAACCTTACGATTCACAGACGACCCACTCTACCACCTGAGCCACAGCCGCTCTTAACAATATTTAGTGATGGCGGGAGATTAGCATTAGCCATATCATAAACTGTATATAAAAGTTGGGTGTAGCCACCGGGCGGGGACCCTGAGGTCAGTCCAGGACCCACTGGAGGGTTCATATTTCCCAACTGGGGACAGGGTTGTCCCACTGTCACCATGGCAGCTTCACAAAACTAATGAATCTCATCGAAGTTGCTCGAGTGATTGTGTGTGTGACAGAAGCACTTTGGACTCTGACCGTTGTTGTTTCCCGGGGAGTTCCTGAAGGCCTCGTAGAACTTGGAGAGGTAGAGCACCATCAGCAGCTTGTCCGGTTCAGCCTCAGCGGCCATCTCCTTCCCCGTCGTCACCGGCTGGATGCCAAACTCCCGCTCGGCCACGTCGAACGCCAGCTGGTTGTTCCCCGCCACGTCCTCCTCGTTCAGAGAGTCGTAGTCACTGAAATGGAAAAGGAGATGATGTGTTGGAGCTTGTAGGAACATCCCTCAAATCCCCAACAGTGGGTCTCTTCAAATAGATATTGGATAAATGGGCATAAATATATCATTGATCATTGAAAAACCTGTGAAAACACATCCTCATCTCCACATGGAAACTGATGTGTTGTGTGGAATCTGCAGCTCAGTGATAGGACCGGGCTGAGATGATGACATGTGCATCTATTAAAACCTCCTAAAAGACATGATGTCATCCTACTCATCACTGTGACACTCTTATTGGTTTTCTCAGTTGTGTGTGAAACAGACTCTATCAGAGAGCAAACACACAACAAAGTGTCAGGGATCAAACAGGTCAGCTGTCAGACAGTTTCTGAAAGAGATTCATCACCACAAGAAAGTATTTGAAGTGTCAGCAAATTCACATCAAAGCATCTCTGACAATAGAAAACTTGTAGAGCACTGGACTGCCACAGAAATTAATGAACTGTTTCTGTCCACTGGGCGGCATTTATGATGAAATAATTAAAGGTGGTGTTCAATCCTGTCCACTAAAATGCTAGGAGCAGACTTTTATTCTGAAAGCGTTTAAGGAAGGTTTGAGTTCTGTCCCCTGAAATGCTAGGAGTGCACTTTTATTTTGAAATGATTAAGGGAAATGTTGAGGGTTGAGTTCCGTCCAATAAAACCCTAGAAATGGACTTTTATTTTGAAATGATTAAGGGAAATGTTATGGGTTGAGTTCTGTAGTGGACTTTAATTTTGAAATTGTTAAATGAAGGATAGAGTTCTCTCCACTGAAACACTAGGAGTGGACTTTTATTTTGAAATTGTTAAATGAAAGAGAGTTCTGTCGACTGAAACACTAGGAGTGGACCTTGATTTTGAAACAATTAAGGGAAATGTTGAGGGTCAAGTTCTGTCCAATAAAACCCATGAAATGGACTTTTAATTTGAAATGGTTAAATGAAGGATAGAGTTCTGTCCAATGAAACACTAGGAGTGAACTTTTATTTTGAAATTGTTAAAAGAGGTATAGAGTTCCTAATAAGAGCATAATTAACAGTACAGTGTTTATACAGTATTTGATCTGCTCCTGATCTTATTTAAAGCATCAAAACAAGGTTGACGTTAGAAATAAAGTCCTGCCTCTAATACAAACCAGCCTCAAACAGAGGCCTGGTGCCTCCTGTGGTTTAGGTGAATAAAGACCCGAACATGAATCTTACAGCTGTTTGTTTGTTTTTGTACCGTTTCCAAAGACGCATCACATCCTGGTTGTTCCTGCTGTTTAAATGGAGACCACCAGGATCCCCGACCTCCTGTGTTTGAACCATGACCATCAACAGACCCACATGTGTTTTCCGTGTGTGTCCTTACATGAGCTCGGGCTTCTGCCGGTGGATGAGGGCGCACAGGGCCAGGCCGGTCCTCCACGAGGACGTCAGGTTGGTGACTTCCACTCCTCTGTAGCCCTGAGTCTGTTTCTGACACCAGGTCATCAGGCGGCCGGGACGAACGTCGGACTCTGAGGCAGCACAGAGAAAACAGCGGCGGCGCTTTAATGGAGAGTTTCTGGAACGGCCACGACTTATTAAAACTGTGGCTTCACTTCCACTTGAAAAACCCCTGAGCTGCCTCCCTGCAGCCTCGGCAGCCGAGCACAGATTCAGATCCAACATACAAACTACTCTAAAAGTCGTGCAGCACTCTTCGATGTGTCTTTAAAATGCGTGACTGTAACCTCGAGGCTGGGTTTCTCTTACATGTCCGGGGTTTATCTGGAAGGTCACAGGCCTCAGGGTTACTGAGAGTTTGTATTGGTACCTCCTGGGACATCAGGTGTTAACTCCACCTTGGAGGCTGTGGCTGGTGGTGTTTGAAGTTCGGTACTAAAAGGTTTGGTACTAATATAAATGGGATGGACTGAATGTTACACTGCTCTCAGTTTACAGCACCAAACACGATCAGACCTTTGAAGCAACGCGTCTATAAAAATAAACATTATGGTAATATACATATAATTATATAACCATAATGAAAGTAGAAATCAGAACAAAGCTGTTGTATTAAACTGCTTTAGTTTAAACTAAATGTACATAATGAATTAGTTCATATACAATAAAGTTGTTTTAGTCTCAGTCTTTAGTGTCCTTTAGTGTCCATGTGGTTGGACACCCGACAACTTTACTGTTCAGGTTTAGTCTGCCATCAACCTCACTTTCCAAAATAAAAGCTGCAAAAATGTCGGCGTACACTGTACGTTAGCAACAAGTTGTTATGGAGCCCAAAACGGAGCCGACATCAAAAGAGTCTTTTCATTCACTGTTTCCATAACAAAACAAAAAAAAAAACATGCTAAAAACCCAGTGTGCAGTGCCACCTCCCCACAGATGGTGGAGACCAAACTAGAGATGTGACGAAGCTAAATGTATCGGCGGCACGGAGCTTGCTAGCTTGTAAAAAGCTAACGAGGTTCGTGTCGCCGATACATGAGCCACACCGGTGTTTAAGCCGCAGGGTTCAAAACGTCGGAAAAAAGTAGCGACTTATAGTCCAGAAAATACGGTAAGTCTCTCATCGACTTCATTTCCTGCAGCAACAACAACAAAAAAATCCCTGTACACCAGCAGCTCAGCAGCAAAGTGCCAGATGGTTCTCAAGAGCTGGTGGAGACCAAAACGGAGCTAAAAAGACATATATGTGATAAAGTCTGGTTTAGTATCTTTCAGCCTTTTGATTAATTGAGTCTGTCACCAGCTATTTCCACCATAAAACCTCAAAAAATCCACAGTGCACTACCTGTCCAGCAGAAACAAAGAAACAAAGAGGTGGAGACCAAAACGGAGCTAAAAAAAAATTTCCTTCCTGATGCTGCTACATGATGTTATCTTGTCACGATAAACAACAGTAAACGGCCAGAAAACATCCGTGAATGCAGCTTGAGACTAAACAGAGACTGAAGCCTCGGTGGTATCACAGCAGAGATAACACCTTGTACCGCTCACCACAGCAAAGCAGGTCAGCACACGTCTGCGAGAGGCATCACGTCTGACCTTCACGTGTAACGTTATCCAGCTGTATTGTCTGTGACGAGGTGTGTCGAGCCTGCGACCCACACCAGGCTCGAGTTTCCTCTCAGGAGAGGATGATGTCAGCCTTTTATTTTCCTGAGGAGTTAATTAAAATGCAGCTCGTCTAATTACTGCAGCCTTTGTTGAAGCCGGTGTAGATACTGTGTCATTACCAAGTTGGTGTCGAGATGGTTTTAGGAGCTGGAAATGAGCTTCTTAATTTAATGCATGAAAAAAAAGCCTCCATGCAGTCTTAATGGGGCTGTTGACACATCTCGATGATGCCTCAGAGGACGATCACATTACAGGATGACTGAGAGCTGTAAAACTACAATACTGTCCCATGTGAGCAGTTGGCAGAAGTCCTCGCTGTCACTACTTTGAAGACGAGTCTACAATCTGCTGCAGATATAAACACCCTCTGGTTTCCAGTCAGAATGGGAAAGCTGTCACCGACCTTCATGCTTCATTTTCTAATTATGACAGAAGGTCTCAGACAGCAGGGGAGATAATACAACACTGAGAGATGATTATTAAAGATCTTCATGGTGGAGAAGTACTTGACTGTTTCCACTGGTAAAGTTTAGACAGAAATAGACGCAGCAACTGGATCTCAAACATGACACTAATGCAGAAATGGATAAATAGCAATACCACTAATGTCCACTAGTTGGCTTCAATTGACTTCAATTCAAAAATCCTCCTTTTCAACCCTGAAATACTTTGTTTTTTCAAGGTTATAATTTATTCATATACATGCAGAATGAAGATAATCAATCACCTGGTTTGTTTCTTTGTTAGCATCAAAATAATCGAGGGTTACCCAAGGAATAAATAATTATATTTTGGCCAAGCTCAGAGGATGGGATCCTGACCTTAAACAATCATGAAATCCCCAAAGATCCCCGAGAGAACAGTGCTGCTAATTCACCACAAGAGGGCAGCAGTGTTCAGACTCTAGTGTCACTAAAGCTGGATTACGCCTAGGCCCTAGTAAAGGTTTATTCTAGCTTTATCAGTCGCTAATTTCCCCATCAAATGGTAATACCATTCTGAATTATAGGGCAAAATTAGGTAAATCAATATAATTTGTTTCCTGGTACAAAAAAACCACTCGACATGTCCCAACGCCTTATAATAATTTCAGAAATGTAAATAAGTATGTGTGGGAAAAAATCATTTCATCACTTAGTAGATACTACGCTGAGAGAAGATGAAGATTTAGGGGCGTGGTTAGTTTGATTGACAGCTCTGGTCTCCAATGATTTACAGGTGTACAGTCACTATACAGTACAACACACTTTAAAATCAGTGGGTGCCACCACTGACTGAGGCTGCCTGACTGTGAGCCTGTCAGTCTGAGCTCAGGGCAACAAAACCTTATAAATGTCTTTTTCAGCCATTAATATCTATAAGACACTGAAACATTTTACAAATCCAGATGCACTTGCAAATAAGCATCCAGATGTGTAGATTTACACACACACTGACTGAGATTTTAACACACACACATTAGTCAATAATCCTGCTACAGTAAAATCCCCATGACTCACCTCGTCTGGAGAGGTTGACTGATCTACGTGTTGGTCCTCCTCTTCCCACGAGGCCTGAGTCCTGCTTGCCGTCAACGAACAGGTGACGTACCTGAAAGGACAAAAAGAAGAAGTATTATCTATGCACAGCTACATTGTTGTTGGTTGGATCTAACAATGGAGCTGGACTGACCTGATGTGGTCGTACACAGCTGGAGTTGAGGTTGGGGTAGCGGGTGGCAGGGTCGATGGTGTACTGCTCAAAGTTTTTACTGATGTTCTCCGTGGTGGTCTGAGGCAGCAGACGGTAAATACTCTCCCTGCAGAAACACAGATAACACTGCTGAGACTGAAGATACAGCAGCTTCAATGGAAAGCAGCCACTTCATCAGCAAGTACCGACTTGAAGAGTCACATTTACACAACTTACACTCACATTTATGCAAGACATCTTAGTGCTGCCTTTGTTTTGTTGGTAAGGTGTTAATAAGCCCTTCATGTGGTGACAAACAGCCACAGAGGAATCGTTATCTGAAGACGTGATCGTCTACAATGCAAGTACGAACAAGTCTAACTACAGGACGGGATATTGGTCAAAATCCCTTCGCCACGCAATGTGAGCTCCAATAAATCCAGCCACGATTTAGTCATAGAAATTGGTCATGAAAACCAAAACTGTTTTCAGACTGAGGACAAGTGTATTTCTGTTGTGAAGTTGGACATTTCAACATGGAGGATTTCAGGGATGGATCAAAGACTGTTTAGAGAAATGGACGAAGGAACCAGGTCTCAAAAATGGAGTGTGAGTGCAAAAAAGTGCAATACCACTGATGACCACTAGGTGCTGGCTCCAACTGAAATATTCAGTCAATACAGTTTCTCCACAAGTCATCCTGATGTCATTAGATAAAGTCAACTCTACTCAGAGATCTGGTGGGAGGAGTTAGGGGCGGGGCTAGTCTGATTGACAGCTCTGGTCTCTGGAGATTCATTCACTGGTGAACTCCAGTCTCATCCACATTGGACAGCATCCTTGGGTTTAAGGATTAGACCCGCCTCCTCACTCCTCCATTCATATCCATATATGGTCACTTCTGGCACCAAAAAACCAACATGGCCACGTTTGAATACCAAACTCCTGCTTCAAAATGTGAGTACACAAACCAATCACTCCTAATACTTTATCATATTGATGAGAGTGAATGGATTGTCTATGTGTCCATTGGATTTGAATATATCTTACATATCAAATTCAATCTTTCAGACCAAGAGTGAAAGGTGACCGAACACATTAAACACCGTCCTCAGGGGAAGGTGTAAACACATGAGACTTCACAGGAATGTGGCCGGAGCCGCCTGGAGTTGTTTTTGGACCAGGACTGTCTGGACTGATGCTTGTTCAAATCTGAATGAAATCCAGAGAAAATAAATGACGACTCCTCGAACAGTCAACAAAAGTGAAGCATGAACTCGCGCACCTCTCAGCCAGGGTCTCCAGGGGGCTCCGTCCCTGAGTCCAGGCCCTGACCATCCAAGCGGTGTCGAAGGCAGCCAGAAATCCCCGAGCACAACCTGTACCCATCGGCCAGAAGGGCTGTAAACAGAGAACACGACGTCAGCAGCTGAGCCTCGATCACAGCCCAGTGTTACACAACTCTGACAACACACACATACACAACTTCTTGTACCTCCAGCAGACTGTCTCCCACCAGCGCGACCAGCAGCTGGTGTCCATGTTTCTCCCGGATCAAGGCGGCGTTCTCGGAGGCGTACATGCTGGTGAAGTCGAACATGGCGACGTCCGGCTGCCCGTAGTGGTTGATGGCGTAGTCCAGGGACGGCAGCTGGTAGTTCGTACCGAAGTCGGCCGCCTCTCGGGCGTAGGAGAGCAACGCTTCCTGGTTGACGTTGTCCGAACTCAGGAGTCGCTCTGTTTCTATGTAGTCCTGGATCGAGACGAAACAAAGTAGACTGTGGTTAGGTCAAGCAAATACAAGGATACTAATTAGTATTTTATACAAACAATACTTTAAATGAGTACCGTATTTTCCGGACTATATGCAGCTACTTTTTTCCGACACTTTGAACTTAAACACCGGTGTTTCTCATGTATCGGCGGCACGAAGCTCGTTAGCTTTTTACAAGCTAGCAAGCTCCGTGCCGCCGATACATTTAGCGTCGTCACATCAGACCCGGTCAGAGTGGACCACATGAAACTGTTGGAAGAAATTCAATAGTGGCTTATAGACAGGAGCGCTCAATAGTTCGGAAAATACGGTAAATATGATAAGAAAGGAGTCATGTAAACAGATAAACCCAGAGATTTATTACTCCACATTGCACTTCAGCTGAACTGTTTACCTTTCTTTAGCGCACTGCTTTGATTTTCTACCTTTCAACTCACTCTCCAGCCACCGACTGTCCATCCTCTATACCTCTGGTCTATCAGGGTAACGGTGGCAGCAGTGGGACCAGGGAGGCCCAGACATCCCTGCAACTTCCTCCAGCTCATCCCGGGAGGAATCCCCAACCAGTCTCAGGCCAACAGAGATATAATCCCTCCACTGGGACCTGGGCTGACCTCTGGGTCTCCGCCCAGTCGGCTGTGCCTGGTAAACCTCCAACAGGAGGCGAGCAGGGGGCATCATCCTGATTGGATGCCTCAACCGCCTCAAACGGCTCCTCTCAATGCTCGACTTACTAATCGGCAGGAATTATTTCGAACTCCCTACAGGGCATATTGTTGCTCACAGGTTCTTTTTAATCAAGATTATGAAGCGATAATTTTTTGGCGTTAAGCTTGTTCTGCTGCCCCCAAGTGGACAAAAACAATAATAATGCAGCTTTAAGTTGACCTAACAATCTCTTTTTGTCTTATCTATGTTTAAACATTAGATTTAAACGTGTTTTTCTTTTTTTTATTTCCTCTGGCAATGAGACTATTTTTATGCCTTTGTTGGTTGGTGTGCTTTTCTATAAGCAAAATTATTTAGAAAAATCTCTGAAAAGATCTCGATGAATTTTCCGAAGCGATATGGTATTACGAACAATTATTAACATGACATTTTTAACGAGATCAGAGGATAGAATCAAGATAGTGTTGCAGAAATTGTAGCATTTTTTGTAGTAGCTCAACAGCGTTCGGTCTATCACAGCTGGAGTATACCTGGGTGCTGGTTTAAAACAGAAAACGTCTGTGTTGCACATACTTAACACAACCAGAATTCATAAATTATTGTAAGAATGATGCTGGGGCCTCAACTCTTGTTGAAATGTTTTATCTGCTCTTTGAAATGTCAGTTTCCAATGTCCATCATTTAGTTATTGTGTAGTAAGAATTGTGTCTTTTGCATCATTTGCTTTGAAATTTCAATGTCTACAGACACATACACATGTTTACAGCCATACTGTCCATGGCTGGTTGATTATTTTCCAATTTCAGATTAGTAACAATAAACACCTGTGCTCACTCACCACACAAACAGTCGTCCTCCTGTTGCTCTGTAAACCTACCAGAACCTAAAGCTTGTGTTTCAGTCCCTGATATGGGATCATCTTATTGTCATGTCAGCTTGTGGCTACTTGCAGGTTGCAGAGTAATCGGTACAAACATCTTCACCATGAATGAGGCCGTCACTGAGGAAATAAATACCTCGTGTTGTTTTGACTTGTCAGCAGAGTAAGAAGCATCGTTATCGCATCGTCTTTATCTGAATAAAATCCCCTGAGGGCAAAGAAACCAGCTCCATATATCTGCAGAAGTGAAGTGTGTGTGAGCTGGTGTGAGGAAGCAGAGAGTTATTATGAGCTGTGATGAGAGCGGAGGCCTCTGCAGGTTTGTGCGCAGGCGGTCGTGCAGCTGACGCACGGAGAGATCACTCAGCACCAACGGGCAATGTAAGACGAGAGGACGACCACTGAGGGTACAGCAGGGCAGGGTTTCAACACCCGTGTGCGTGTGTGTGTGTGTGTGTGTGTGTGTGTTGTTGGGACATAAATCTGTTTGCACACCCACATTGTGGAGACTAAAAACAAGTCTCTGCAGCATAAATCATTACATTTTACATGTGCCACAGTAAAAACAAGCATCATACTCTGCTGGTTAAAAAGTCTTGAAACTACCGTATTTTCTGGACTATTAAGCCCAACTGTCTATAAGCCGCTAATGAATTTATTCCAACAATTTCATGTCGTCCACTCTGACCGGGTCTGATGTGACGACGCTAAATGTATCGGCGGCACAGAGCTTGCTAGCTTGTAAAAAGCTAACAAGCTAAAAGTTCAAAGCGTCGGAAAAAAGTAGCGGCTTATAGTCCGGAAAATACGGTAGATTGTAATTTGCACCTTTTTACACTTTCACATTGATCTCAGTTTTGAGGCCCAGCTGCTTTGGTACCGTCTATGGTTCGACAACAGATAGTGATCAATACCCAAAACATGGTATTTCACGTTGCCATGGCAAACATCATAAAGAAAATAAACAATGGGTTATATAAACAGACTTTGAGGAAATGACAAAAAGGTTAAAAGCTACTTATTGGCTCATTTTCAAAGTCTTGTACACTTATCAAGCAACATGTTCATGTAGAGTTTCAAGATTTTTCAATTCAATTTAGCTTTGTTAATCCCCATGGAGCAAATCACTGAGAGCAGCTGAACAGTCATACACAGACCACTCACCATGATAATAAACAATAATGGCTAAAAGGTAATGATAAAAAGTAAGTACCGTATTTTCTGGACTATTGAGAGCACCTGTCTATAAGCTGCTATTGAATTTATTCCAACAGTTTCATGTGGTCCACTCTGACCAGGTCTGATGTGACGACGCTAAATGTATCGGCGGCACGGAGCTTGCTAGTTTGTAAAAAGCCAACGAGCTTCGTGTCGCTGATACATGAGAAACACCGGTGTTTAAGTTCAAAGCGTCAGAAAAAAGTAGCGGCTTATAGTCCGGACAATATGGTAGTTCATTAGTTTGACTGAACTCCAGTGTCATCCACATTGGACAGTGTCCTTGGGTTCAATGGTCAGACCCGCCTCCTCACTCCTCCCATCATAACCAAATATGGTCACTTCTGGCTCAGTGGATCAGTTCATAACCAGAACAATTAAACTTTGTTTTTTCTTTTTGAGAGACATAAATTTTTGGTCTAGATGAAGGGACACCATCCTGCCTGAAAGAAATCCAGAAAATCCAAATTACTTCTAATGAACAAACATCAGATTCATAATTTGTCACAGTTGAATGGATTTTGTTGAAACTCTGCACACATGCAGGATGATAATGTCGACAATCTGAGAGGATTTGGTGGAGATCAGACGACGTCCTCTCTGAGTGCTTTCTAGTACTTGATTAAAAAAAAAAAAATTGTCATCTCTCAAATCACAATGGAAATTTTCCCCATTTTTTATTTTCTAAAACAATGAAACAATCAATGGAGAAAATAATCAGCAGAAGATGTGATTGTGAAAAGAGCTGCAGCACCAGGAGTAACAGCTGCGAGCGGCGTTTAAAACAAAGAAGCCTCGCTGTGCACTCAAAGGTGAAAATCAATGTTTAATTCAGTGTCTTATGTAATATTGTTTTATGAATAATTCATTCGTAGGATCTTCTCTGCTCTTCTGCTCCAAGGTAAACGCTGATCAAAGACCGTTTCTGACTCTAACTCCCCTTAAACTAAACAATTATTTTTGAAGGGAAGCCAGCAACAGTTTCACTAATCAAGCTGTTGCTGAAAGACGTCTTGTTGGGTGAACCGAAGCTCTCCGTGTGAGTAATGCTGCCGCCGTGCAGAGCATTGTGCGCTGAATAATCAGTCCATTATTTTCTCCGGTGCAGACAAGGAAAGTAATTAAGCATTCGATAGCATATTTATCTGGTTTCCTCAGTATTTATACCTGCCCTCGGTGGAACCTGGTCTCTCTTGGAGGCCCTGCAGCAGTGTGTCACGCCGCTAATGACAAAGTAGTCTTCATTACTCATGAGCTCTCGCCTGCATATTTGTCTTTGTTATCACAAGAGATGAGCCACTTGCTGAGTGTGTTTTTATGAATGAGATGGGCTCTCGGTGTGATCTGTTCACCCGCCACCAGCTTTTCCATTTGTTCAGAGGAGATGTTGTATAAGCTCAGGTCTGGCAGACACAAAACCATCCCTTCATCTGAACCTGAAGTGGCAGCCGTGCATCTTTACATGTATCCAAAAGTAGAAAAGTGAAAACAAGCTGATAGGTTGTTATCCAGACAACATGAAAGGCCTCCACAGACTATAACACAGGACTTTGTGTCTTTTCTGTCTTCCACAGATTTACATATTTGAAAACAACATCTACTATCAAACAGATGTGCAGAGCAGCTCGTGGAGGCTCACGTCCTCCGGACAGGAAGGTGTCGTCTTCAATGGCATCGCAGACTGGCTCTACGAGGGTAAGAGATAGATTTTCCTTGCTGAAGAAAAACATACAAGGTTATGTAATTATGATTTATGACAGACTGTTTTGTTCCTGCACCACTCTTAGCTTTTTTATATTTGATCGTTAACCTCTCTAATTTATTACGATGTGATCTTATTCTCATATACGCAGGGTCTCTAACAATGTCCGAGGTCAGGATTGAAGGGAGCAAATAAAGACCAAACAGTGCTGAATAATTTAAACATAGTGTCCCTGCAAATATTTCACAATAAAAGACTGTTGAGAAGTAAAGGGTTTCTATTCACTCCTGCTCCTCATCCCATCTGAAGCATCATAGTGTAGCTTCAAACTGAAATAGATCAAATTAAAGTCTAATCAAAGGAGAAATTAGAAATGATAATAGAACTAATATAAAGACCAGGTATTACCCTCAGGAGCTGATAGCGACCAAACACGGAGCTAAAAGAGAGTAAATATGAGACTCATCGATAGAGATTTAACTGGAGATAAAACTACTTGTCCTGAAACCGGCAAATGAAAAACTCAATGTTCACAGTATATCTTTCAATTTTATCTGTATGGCACTAAATAATAATCACATCACATCTTAGCCCAGTACATGGCAACACAGCCTAATGGTATGATCCAAACCCAGAAAATCCTGGACTAAATTAATTTAAATTATACTAAAATAAAAGCACTGTTATATTTTAATAGCAGTAAATCTATGAGACTGTGTTTTCCTCAGCTCTTACTTTGTGACATAAAAGTGTTTATAATGTAAATGTCAGTATTCAGTATGTTGGGTTTATTACATATCATTAATAATTCTCCAGTTTCCTGACTGAGATTTCCCAACTTTGATTTTCTAGAGGAGGTGCTGCACACTCAGGCCGCCCACTGGTGGTCACCTGACGGCTCCAGACTGGCCTATCTCACCATCAACGACTCCTCGGTCCCGACCATGCTGCTGCCCCGCTTCACAGGCTCGCTGTACCCCAGGGGGAAGGAGTATCCTTACCCAAAGGTGAGACCCACAGATCCACTTCATGTCTTTTTGTCCAGAACTCTGCTGGTGAAATACGACACCGCTGCACTGATGCCAGGTTTTCACCTGCTGTTGTAACTGACTTGTTCGAGGATCTTCTTTTGTCCACTCGTAATAACACACGAGTTTGGATATTTCACGTTTAGTCCAACATCCTTTGGCGTACTTGATACTGTACAAAAGCCCGACTCTACTATAATCTGCAAGGAGCCAAACCTCCGTTTATTGCAGCTTCATTGTATCAAACCGGAGCTGTGAATAATACAACTGCGAGCTTTCTGCTTAAGCTCATCCATGAAGGTTAGTGAATCCTTTTCTTGTTTAATTCATGTTAACGCTGACTCGCTCCCTTTGAAGAGGGATGGCTGC
Source organism: Pseudochromis fuscus (assembly GCA_900323345.1). NCBI lineage: Eukaryota > Metazoa > Chordata > Actinopteri > Pseudochromidae > Pseudochromis > Pseudochromis fuscus. Next base: position 22,115 of record OOFC01051223.1, read on the forward strand.
AGGGATCCGCGGCACTGGGAGGGGAAGGATACGCTTTAGGAAGGCCAGTTAACGCACCTCCCATCCCCTTGATGTGGATGCTTAGCGTATCAAATGCCTCTTTCGATGGGAGATGGACTGTGGGAGATCTGGTGGAACGAGGGTCATAAGTTTAAAGGCAACCTCATGAGTGACGGTGAGGTTCACGGTCAGATTTTGAATGCATGAAACACTGTGCTGACCTTTACAATACACTGTATAGAAATTGCACTCACATAGTTGTGTTGCTTACATCCTTGAGTGAGGTCAGGGTTGTAGTCATGTGGGATCAAATGGTGTAGTTTCCCATTTCTTTTGTCTGTGAGAACATTGATGCTGCTTGGAGTCTCGCTCTGCAGCGTGGATGCACCAGAGATGGCAGCATCACTACATCTCTGTCAATATGTTTTTAAAGAGATGATTTTATTTGTGAGTCAGTTGATGTGACAGTTCAGTCTGTGCTGCTTGACTCATGACTCCACTCATGTCGTCACATTTGGAATGAGTACGCAGACTTTTACATCTCTTTGATCACTATTACTTGTCGTGTGACTCCTTACCGTTTCCATGGCAACCCATCTGTGGCTTCAATTGCAAATGCTAAACATGGAGGTCACTGCTTCTTGATAAACAGCGTTCGAATCTTCACACAGCACAGACTTTACAAGTTTATCTGCCGACGCCCACTGGACCCAACTGGAACCAGCCCGGTCCAACTGGAACCAGTCAGCCGTCACATCCAGTTTCTAGTCATGATTGGCTTGAAAATCATTAAATGTGTTTCCAGCTTCAGATACAGTGTCCTGGACGTACACCTACACCCTCACAGGCGAATAAGTTGAGTCACTGACAGAGTTTCCTGTTTTCTTCTTAGTTTTCCTGTTTCCTGTTGGAGTTTAGATGTGAATGGTAATCAATAACATTAGTCAGTCAGTCATCTTCTACACCTGCTTCTCCACACCTGGGTCGCAAGGGTCTGCTGGAGCCTATCCCAGCTGTCATTGGGCAGGAGGCGGGGTACACCCTTGACAGGTTGCCAGCCTATCACAGGGCTAACACAAAGACAAACAACCATTCACGCTCCCACTCACACCTATGGTGAATTTAGTTTGATCAATTCACCTACAAGCATGTCTTTGGACTGTGGGAGGAAACCGGAGAACCCGGAGAAAACCCACCATGCACAGGGAGAACATGCAAACTCCACACAAAAATCAATCAAATCAATCAATCAATCAATTTTTATTTATAAAGCGCTTTTCATACATTAAATGCATCACAAAGTGCTTCACATGTGCTCCTTAACCTGTGCTCAACTTGTTACCCTCCTCACCTCTGTCACTGTGGTGTCAGACCCACCAGCTGGTCTCACTCCAGCTCCATAACTGGTCCCAGTAACATCTGTGAAAACACAAACTGTGTCACTGCAGTAATCTGTAACGCTCACACAGTTCAGATATTATCATTTATAGACGGACTGAAACACAGACAGGAGGGTTTGGATCCCTTCAACATATTATTGTCAACATGATTATATAATTTCACACAGTTCAATAATATGTTCAGGAAGTAGTTGTGCTAATTAAACATGGAAACAATGTGACTGTGAAGTTAAATAGATTGAAAACTCAAAGTGTGGCTGTTCTTGGGAAACTCTATGATAATCATTTCACAAATCTGTCTGAAGCTAGTTTTACAGCAAAACCTCCAACAGTTAATGTCCAGTGACCACTGACCAGCCCACCACCTGGCCCACCACCAGACCCACCACCTGACCCACCACCAGACCCACCACCTGACCCACCACCTGGCCCAGCAGCTGGAGCTCTGTCATGACAACAAATACAAACCATTGAACAATCCAATGTTAACGTATGATTCTGCTTACATAGTGATATACAGGTCAACTATAAATATAATTAGAGTTATGGTTGAATATGTCAGATCAATCCACATCTTCATTTCTAAATCTACAAGCCAACACTGGCTGTGATGAGCCTCAGTACCAGTTGGACTATACCACAGTAAATGATCTGTTTAATGACTCATCTCCAATTGACCAGAAAATTCATGTTGGGTGTTTTATTTCTCTGCTGCATCATATTTAAACCTACAGTGTTGCACATAGTTAAATCTGATTCATGTAACACCGGTGAAGCTACAGTAATGTTACTCCCTGATTTCTGCAGCAGGTCTAATCTACCTGAGAAGATGGGACATTGTTCAGGGTCTGGATGGATCTGGATGCTGTGAGATTGCAGCTGGAAATTAAATAGGATCCTAATAAATTAATTTAAATTGGGACAAACTGTCTGTGTCATAGCACCATGGACTGCACATAGAGTTGTATGGTCCTCTAGTTTCTTTGTTTTTCCTCATGCAGCATCACGTGTTTGATCCATCAAATTACTGACTTGTCTTACAACAGCCTCAGCAGAGTTATTCCAAGAAGCTATTTCACCTCCTCGAGAGCAGAAATTGAAGGATTGGAGAAGACGTGAATAGCAACAAATAAAAATAAGTGAGCATAAGTCTGGAGTAAGATACTGTCATCGTCATGATAGGTTACTTTGTATTTTTGAGATTTCCCTCGTCACATAGACTAATGAGCTCGACTTCAGAGGGAGGCTTAAGCGGAGCAGAGCGACTGACTCGCCCCGGGGGCTGCACTGTAAACAGCAGTTTGTTGTTTTCTGTCTTTTTTTATATTGACGATATGTTCTCTGCTAACGTCTTCGTGGCATTGTTCAGGATGTAAAAATAGAGAAATGCAGCATTACCATCATCATCCTCTCTGCAGCACATCGTGGATATGGCCTCAGATGTGATGAGGCCTCTGAATGCAATCATATGTTTCTACTGTGTTTTGCTCCAGATGAGTCAGATCAATCCCACAGTCCGACTGTACGTGGTCACTCTGGATGGCAGCTCCCTCACGACTGAACTGAGACCTCCTGACAGTTTTGAAAAGAGGTATGACTTAAATTTACTCCAGTTTTATTGTTGGAGGCTCCTTGTGTTTAAATTTCTATCTTGTGTAGTGAGTTTTACATCACCATGGTGAAGTGGGTGACCCGGGAGAGGCTGAGCGTGCGATGGGTGAATCGAGCTCAGAACATGTCCATTCTCTCCCTGTGTGATGTCACTACAGGCGACTGCACAAAGGTAGAAACTATTCATCATTCAAATGTTTTAATTCTCAAAAGTTGACAGTGAACACGTGAAGGCCTGACTTGATTTCTCCAATTTAGAAACACGTGATGACGACAGAGAAATGGCTGGGTCGCCAGGTGAGTGCGACATTATTCACTGTCACAGATATTACAAGTTATTTTTCAAGATATACATTTTTCAAAATAAAATCCAGTATTAAAATAAATAACAATACAATAATCCTTCCTCTATCTAGTTCCAGAATGATGAAATCTGAGTAAAAACCACATGTTTAAATGGTTATTTTTATATATTTTAAACCCCTCCCTAAAGCCTTCCCACACTCTTAGAAACATTTCGGGTACAGTTATACAATATAAACCCTTTATTAACCCTAATAATTTATTACGTTATTTATTACGTTACGTAATAATTTATTACGTTATTGGCCCGATAAAAAGAAAAAAAGTCTTTGCAAATGTAATAACTGAGCCAATAACGTAATAAATCATTATGTTATTGGCCTATTACAATTCAAAAAGGGCAAATGAATTACATTATCAGCTGTTATTACATTATTGGCTTCAACAGTCCTCTAATATATTAGGTTAGATTTGTTGAAATTATCTATGTAAACACGGTGTTTATATACTATGCGTGCCCCGTGTATGAAATCATCTGGGCTGCCGCTTTGCTCGATCTGAGCCAATCAGCACTCAGGATACCGTGTGCTCTGATTGGGTAGCATCCACTGATAGCATCCCATGTGTGGCGATAGAACTACAGAGACGAGCAGTGATGCGACGAAGCGTGACGTCAGGTAGCGGCACAGTTATCCAGCAGCTAGGACCGATGGAGGAGTGATCAGATTTATGATTAATGAGCTGGAAGTTACAGTTGAACTCGTAGTTTTTCAAGAACATGAAATCAACCCGACAAACCAGCTGAGGAAGCAGGTACCTGAAATTAAAAGAACCATTGTCGGCAGAAATCCAAGATATATATTTACCGTATTTTCCGGACTATTGAGCGCACCTGTCTATAAGCTGCTATTGAATTTATTCAAACAGTTTCATGTGGTCCACTCTGACCGGGTCTGATGGGATGAGGCTAAATGTATCGGCGGCACGGAGCTTGCTAGCTTGTAAAAAGCTAACGAGCTTCGTGCTGCTGATACATGAGAAACACCGCAGGGTTCAAAGTCAGAAAAAAGTAGCGGGTTATATTCCAGAAAATACGGTACATATGCTTGCATGTAAAATCCGCGATAGAGTGAAGCCGTAAAAGTTGAAGCGTGATATCGTGAGGGATTACTGTGTCATATTGGGACCTGTTAGAGCCCAATTTGTAACAATGACCCAAATTATTGTAAAGAACCCAAAATGTAACAACTGGTCGATAATGTAACAAAAGTGCTGAGCCTGAAATGTAATTAAAAAAAAATGTAAAAAGCTGTTACATTGTGGGAATAGTTTTTACTTTTTTGGCTCAGCATCTTGTTACATTATTACATTTTCTTTCAGTTCAGGATGTTGCTACGTTTCAGGACATTGTTACATATCAGGCTCTCACAGGATCTTCACTTGGCTCAGCTGCAAACCTGAGCTTTATGAAATCAATTTTAAATTACCAGCTTAATTTTATTTTACACAAGAATCTCTTATGCTTCACTTTCTTTGCCGTACTACCAGCAGCAAACTTTAATGTCAGCATCTGTATCTATTTCCTGGTTGTCCTTCCCAGAACGAGGAGCCGGTGTTTTCCAAGGACTGCCAGATGTTCTTCGTCACGATGCCCTTAAAGCACAGCAGCCGTGGGACGTTCAACCACATCACTATGATCTCCAACCAAGTAAAACTATTACAAACTTTTAATAAAATGAATACATTCAGTTCGGCGTTTTCACTGTTTAAATGAAACTTCTTGGGTCCGTGTGCTTTTCCTTATCTGTTCTGCCTACAGGAAAAAAGGCCGTCCAATTATTCACACGGCTCCTACGTTTCCATTTTGAAGTCTCATCATTTTAAATTACATCCTAACTCCATTTCCTGAAACACCAGAGAATTAAGAATACATTTACTTGAATAAATTAAGGGCAGTGTTGTACAGTAGATGCACTGGAGGCGCCAGAGACACTGTGCCAGATTAATTCATGTTCCTGCAAAGATAATAAATGGAGCAAAGAAAGTTTGAGATGAAACTTGGAGCGAGGTGGGAGAAAAGTCAACACCAGTGCTCCCCTTTGAAGCTGTGGAGGGCGTGTGAGGTCATGTTTACACGGTGTCTCTGCTTTTCTGTGCTGGATTCTTCCTCCTGCTTTTCAGTCTCAGGGTCAAGAGGTCAACCTCCGCCACCTGACCTCAGGAAGCTGGGAAGTCTCTCAGATCCTAGCCTACGATGAGAGCACAAACTCAGTGTAAGCTCTGCTCTGCTGGCACCACGAGGTACAACCCAGTGTAACCTCTGGATTCACAGGTTAACTTTGTGTTTTCCAGATATTTCCTGAGTACAGAGGAAGGAGCAGCTCAACGCCAGCTGTACAGGTATCAGACTCGCTTCAATACAAAAAGCAAAGAATCCTTCATTCATCCTTTATAGCTTAGCTTCGCATAAAGACATGAGGAAACAGCTAGTGTGGGTTAAAGTCCACCTGAAGGTTAAAAATATGTCTATATTTTAAAGGATTTTTTACTTTTTATTTAATAAAGATAGAGTTGTGGAGATTACAATTTATCACAAATGTCAAATATAGACAATTTCTTTGTTTCTCTTTGTAAAAATAAACAGACACACACAGATCTGATCTCCCTCCAATACTAAGCCTGTGAAATGTGAGTGTATGTAGATATCATAGATACTTAATAAGGTGTAACAATGTCTATAAGGATTTTATTGGTTTCTAACTGTTGGAGAATTAAACATGCACTTGCCGCCATCTTTATTATGAGATGATTAATCTTTTCTTTTAAGTGTTATCATCAAGTTATTCCTTTAAAGTCTCCCCTTAAAAAAAAATGCATCCGTCTGCAGCCATATTAAAGCAAAGTCCAGCTGGACCACATGCTATACACTGAACATTGTTGCCCTCTTGTGGTGAAACAGTAACACTGTCTTGTTAAAACATTAAAAAATGTACAGATCATATTCTCTGATGTCACCCAAACTCTAATTATTTATTTATAGAGTGCTTCAATCACTGCAATTCAAAGAGTGAAATATATGACAGTAATAAAACCTTAAAACACTTTAGTAAAAGATACAAAAGTTTCACATGCATCAACTCAACATGTCTGTTTAATGTCTAGAGCAGGGGTGTCAAACTCGTGCCATTGTGGGCCGAGACACTGCAGGTTTTCTTTCCAGCCGGTCACTAACGCAGGTGATTTTAATCATGAACACCTCCTTCAATTTGAGGGAAGGAGCTCATCAGTGAGATCAGCTGCTGGAGAGATGGTTGGAAAGAAAACCTTCAGGGTCTCGGCCTCCATGGCACGAGTTTGACACCCCTGCTCTAGAGGAAGCTCAGCCTGGAGTGTCCACACAGGCACAGTCCACCAGGCCAATCAAATGTGAGGCAGCCACGACCTTTACAGTTTCTAGGTCAACAGCAGCATCTTGAAATCAGTTCTGGCCTGAAGAGGCAGCTGATGAGGAGAGGTCAACGATGTAATCACTTTGTTGGGACTTCTTCTTTAAAAAGACTTCTTCTACTTCTTCTGTATACCACATCTCTCCAAAACAAAAACAAAAAAACTATCTACATCAGTTTGATGTTGATTTCATTCAGTTGGATTCATGACAGAATTCAAGGAAGGTGCAGATCTCACATTTTATATTAGTCTGGAGCTTTTCTGCTGTATTTACAGATTTAATATAACCACATTGAACATGAAAATAAACACATGTGGATGAGGATGCTCTTCTGAAAACACCTCCTCCTTCTGTGCAGGGTCTCCACCGTGGATCCGTTTCATAAGGACTGTCTGACCTGCTCCCTTTTCAAGTCCAAGTGCACGTACTACGACGCCGTCCTCAGCCCCAACTACCAACACGTCCTTCTCAGCTGCAGAGGTATCAGGTGTATCCGGATACAACGAGACCACAGCGTAGCTCACTGGTGGTCTTAGAAATATAATAATAATTTGCACTTTCACAATATCTGCTCTGTAGTGTGAGAGTGAAGATCCACTTGTTTGTATTAAAATGCTCACAGGACAAACAGAATTAAAACATTACATTAAAGTTTACAGTTACTAATCCCTGCTTATGTCTCTCTGAGGCTAACTCACCTTAATGGTTTTTTTCATCTCTTTTTAATCTCTGAAGGTCTAATATCGTGCAGTAAACTTGCTTTCCCTGAACTAAACTTTCTTTTGAACTCCTCCCCCCAGGACCTGGAATACCTCAAACTACTCTTCACAAACTGACTGATATGAACAGTAAGTTTCACTCACTTGCATCAGGTGTTATGTTACCGTGGAGACAGATTGATTTTTTTTTTTTTTCTTCCCGGTGTGAGTGTGCCTTTGGCGTCTTAAAATGTGCATTAACCGGTCAATGTGTTTGCAGATGAAGTCGCTGAGATTAAGTCATTAAAAACAAATATTCACCAACAGAGGTTTTCGTGAAGTCAATGAATACAGATGCAAAGATGCAATTACTTTAAGTGCTTGTTGGTTGTACGTCGGGGGCACTCACAGCAGCAGTGGGGACTCCATCATTTTCCTCCTCCACTACAGGATTGTACATGGTGATTATTGTAATTATCATGTCACATTTTTACATACAGTTCAGCTCCTGACCAAATTCAGATCAAAGTGCATCACATGTCTCAAACCTCACATCCATCACCTTAATGCATTGTGTAAAAATCTTTTAAAGGGGACATATTATAGAGAATCCACTTTTTAAAGTCTGTATATGAATTGTTTGGTATGTGTCTGCCTCCAACCCACAGATAGTGAGATTTTAAAACCACCTCATTGTTGTGTGAGCTGCTTGAAGAGAAATATTAAACGAGTCGTTCTGGATTCTGATATATTGTGATGTAACAATATATCAGACGCTGCATCAGCCAATCCCTGCAGAGTATCCCACATGATCTCCCACAGCATCAGAAGTGTAGGATCCTCCTTCTTAGATTTCCCTGTTACAAGAGAAGTTTGACTGCAACATGAGTGCAGCTGAAACTCTGTTGTAAAAACCACACGTCGTTACACAGGCTGCAGCCTCACAGAGGAGTGGATTCATCTCATTTATTATTCCTCACATTGTGCTCATCATCAGTAAGGGTAAAACTAACCTGTCTCATGACGATCTAAACACAGCTCATGTTCCCTATTAGTGGGTGAACAATCCAATGCTTGGTGAATTCTGCTTCACAATGACAGGAAGCGGCGACATCGAAAGATCCAAAAGCGACGTTAAACGGCGGGCGTGTGGCCACTCCTCCTTAAATAGGAGGAACTTGAATTTTGTTTTCTCTGGAAAATGACCATAAAGTAGATCTGAATCTGGTGTCGTGGTTACAGCGACGGCGTCCAGACATCAGTGCAGAGCATCAGAGCGGAGCATCTTAAAGCGACAGGCACCTAATAACAGACTGTTCTGAGTAGAGCTGATGCTGAGTGTGTGTGAGGGACTGAAATACAGGATCAAAGTGTTTCACCAAGAAACTTCACAGACATGTAGAGGTGTATAAGACTGATTTAAACTGACCTGAAAACAGTATAATATGTCCTCTTTAAGCAATCATCTGTTTTGGTCATTAAATATTCAGGTTTTTTGTGTTGGCTTTTTTTTATTTGTTTGTTAGCATGTTAAATTTGAATTTTAAATCAAAATAAGCAAAAAGTTGAACATTTTGAAGTTCAGGTGTTAAAGGGTCAAACGCTGCTAAACATAAATATTGACGATAGTATAAAATGTTCAATTTGCTGCCATCCTCATTGAAACAGGAAGTGAGTCATGTGATGTAAAAGAGCTGGATTCTTCGCATAGTGTGAAAGTTTCATGGGATTTTCCTCTAGGTTCTCCCTCTTTCTATGTATATATATATATTTTATTTGATATTTTAGATGCTTTCTTAAACTCATGTTGTCTTGTCTTCATCAGAGCACAAGACTCTGGACAAGAACACAGAACTGAGACACGCACTGATAAACAGGACGATTCCCAAGTGGGAAAGAAGAATTGTACAAATCAACAACTTTGGTGAGAAACTCTAATCCTCTGTTGCTGTGTGTTCACATGCAAACACTACACCATATGCCCCCTTGTTTACACACTGCATTCAACAGTCACTGCAACATAAGATGAAAGAATTGCTGCTGTGATATGTTCCCAGAGACGCTCGCCAAGTCCCATCACGCCGCCCTCCCTCGCACTGCGCTCAGACAATAACAAGGAAAAGTTAAAAAAATATGTTCTGCGATTAAAATATTTTTCCTGTGGCTTCAACGCTTGATGATGCTGGATCTTTCCTTCATATTAATTTGAATATTTCTCCAGATGTAGAAAGTGTTGAACACACCTGAAAAGACTTAAAACAGGTCAAAGCAAGTCTCCAAAGATAAACTCCATCCTCTTGTCTTCAGCATCTTCCCTACTGGATTTCACATTTTAAAAACACCAATGTTTAACTGTTTGTGTCTGCAGCAGATCTGGAAACTTGAGGAGGGAGAAAAATTCTGAGTATGTCAAATTTTGGTAAAATTTGATTCACAGTCTTGTCCTCACGGAGACGTTTTAAAATATTTTCCCCTTAAACCGGGAATTTATCTGTGCGTCCACACGATACGAAGAAAACACTGTAGTCACTCTGCCAGGCCTGTGTGTGGCGCTGTGACGCTGCCACAGAAATACAGCAAAACAGAGAAGAAGACACGGAGCATGCGCATTACACTCATGAGAAGTAAAAACAATACTCTCTGTGCACGAGAAAATGCTAACTTCCGGGTTCCGTGCCGGAAAGGCGCCGCTTTGTTTCCGGTGGCTATTTCTCACAGCGCCCAAAATGGATTGTGCCAAACGAAGCAAAGCCGTTTT
>OOFC01051223.1:32611-51754 GCA_900323345.1 Pseudochromis fuscus
TACTGAGAAATATAAAATTTAAATCCTTTTTCTCTTTTACTTTGCGGAGCAGGTGAATGTTTATCAACAATTCGATGAACATCGTCCACAGAAAGGTTTGGTAAATTAGCAAGGCTTCTCGTAAAAAACAGATCACTGCAGGCTGCATCCATTTTGACAGCGGGTGTCATGCTGGACCGGAAACAATCCAGTACGCTCTCAAAATAAAACCGGAACTAGCAATTGCTAACGTGCACAGAGCCTATTAAGATAAGATAAGGTAAGTTGAGATATGACTTTATTTATCCCACACCGGGACATTTTTTGTCACTGCAGCAGAAACAGAAAAAGTACAAAGTGCAGAAATGATTTAAAATAAGTTAAAAACAACAGGATAAGAAATACAGAAATATAGAAGAAGCTAATGTAAAAATAAGAATCTAAACAGAAATGTACGCTGGTCACACGAGTAAAAATATAATAAAAACAAAAAATAAAACTGAGTGTTTTAAGAAAAATACACACAGACAGACAATAAAAAATATCAGAAATAAGAATTCAGTTTATGTTGCGATTAAAACGTGTTATCTTCTGCTGCTGATTACCAACTAATGTCATGAACCATTTTCCAGGATATTTCCAGAACATAGTTGATCAATGGGAATCACAACCTGGGAATATCTGAGTTTTTCGTAGTTCATCAAAAGTTTTTTATTTTTTCTTTGATAAATTTGTCACTTTAATGTCTGAGAATATTCAAGTTTTTCTTCTTGTAAACACAGCGAATTAATTTAGTATATTTGAAGTTTTTCTTGTACATTTTTACTTTAACCTCAAAGAAGCGGGGACCTGCAAGAGAACAGTCATTTGTTCACTGCTACGTTATTGTATGTAAAAGAAAAAAAAAAGTTACAATCTGCTATAAAATTTGTAGAAATGTTACAATTTTCTCTCAGCAAAAGACAACTGCGGAGAACCATGTCAAACTTATTTCCCAGGACCACTCAGTGACTTTCAGGACGTTTTACTTGTTTCTCTCAAATGTGGTAAATAAAAATGTTAAAATATGCAGGTTTATTTTTCCTATAAGAAGATCCTGTGGTACTTCACATCTCTATTGATACATGTATTATTAGTTTGCGACCTCCCTTTCAAAGACAATTACAGAACCAGTTATGGCAGAAGATATAATGTAACAATTCTTCTGCTAATGAAGTAACAGAAACCAGGTCCAGTACAGTCCAGTACAGCTGCTGTCCCTGATCAGACTGAGTGCAGGTCGTGCTGCTTTGCGTCACGTTATGAGCCCGTGAACTGGACAGAGAGGCTCTGAGCGAGTTTTCAGGATAAACACGAGCGAGCGAACAGGTGCACAGCTTTGTTTGGTGATTATGAAACAGCTCTGAAATCATAAAACGCAGCCGTATATTGTTTCAATTAGAAGGAGCGGCTCGCCATATGGCTGCCTGTCTCTAATCCGTGTTCACTATTAAAGTCGGTGTGATTCATATTTATATCCTTTTGAGCACGAACACAGTCAGATGGGAACATCAAAGCTAAACATGAAGGAAACCACAGACGTGCAGCGTCACCTTAAAGTCATTTCAACACTTGTTTCCAAAGGCTTTTCTCAAATGTTTCATCAGGTGTGATCGGTGATATGCTCACTTCTCCTCTGCTGTCCGGACATCTCTGCCCCACTGACTGACACCAGTTAACACCTCGCGCAACAATCCCACAACTGCCTCCTCGATTCAACAACTTTCACTTCACGTTACGTGCGAATCACTCACAAAAGTTTTTCAAAAGTTGCAGACACTGAGGCGTCTGAGGTGAATCCAGTGCAGCTGTCTGTGATGGTCTACGGTGAGACTAGTGAGATCATTTAAAGACCCTGTTGAACCTAAAATGAAAGTGGAAACCCTTTAAAATACCATGAGTCTGTGCTCCCGCCCCGACCCCTGAAGTGTCAGCTCTTGAACCTTTTTTTTTTTTCACGACTGAAGAAGCTGCCGCGCAGAGCACAGAGCTTTGATGTAGTTTCAGGGGGAGTCGTACATTCATCGCATTACAAAATTCACTGTGACTCATCTCCACCACTGAAACCTGCTGCGCACTCACTGCTGATTTCTTTTGCAGCACTTCGCCTGGAGTTAATTGTCCCGATAGTTTTGGACGAAACCAAGGAGCACCCGCTTCTCCTGGTCCTGTATGTATGTTTATTTCCTTTGCAAGTCCTAATATGTGTTATATTGCTTCATTTCACTGCAGAGTTTCAAACTACAACAAATTTGAAAATAAGATGCATATTTGTGAAGGTTCCCAGTCTCAGGAGGGGTCAGGAGACAATTACAACATTATGTTTTTTGTGTTTTTTATTGATTGGTTGGTTTCAGGCCTAGTACCTAGTAAAAAAAATCCTACTGACCAGGAATTTAGGAAATGTGTTGCAAGGCCAAAAAGTGTGGAAATATAGACTGTAGAAAAAAATGTATGTTGCCAACCAGGTCTGAAATATAAGTGCAAGTGCAATACCACTGATGTCCACTAGATGATGTGGTTCCAATTGATTTCAATTCAAAAATACTCATTTTCAATCATGAAAATATTCAGTCAATACATTTTTTCCACGAGTCATTCTGATGTCATTAGATAAAGTCAACTGTTCTCTCAGTGATCTAATGGTTCATCTGAAAATCTTTTATCATTATGAAGATATCAGGCTTCAAAAAGAGGAAGATTTAGAGGTGTGGTTAGTTTGATTGTCAGCTCTGATCTCCAATGATTTACAGCTGGTTTGGAGGCTCTTTCACCAGTGACTTGAGTCTCATACACATCAGACAGTGTCCTCAGGTTCACTCTTCACTCCTCCCTTCATATCCAAATATGGTCACTTCTGGCTCCAAAACACCAATATGGCCCTGTCCAAATGCAAAATTCAACATCAAAGCTTTTCCCATTTTTAATATACAGTGTACAGTAGGAAACCACTACCTTGAATTGTGTGTCTCATTTTGCATGTTGAAGGGTGTCTGGTGAATCTTAAGTGGTCGTAACAACAGAATAACCAAAACTCTACCTTTGCAGCCCCAGCGCCCCCGGTGGTCAGGAGGTGAGCGACCGTTTCTCTCTTGGCTGGGAGTCGGTCCTGGTCAGTTCTGACAGCGTCATCGTGGCTCGTCTGGACGGCCGGGGTAGCGGCTTCCAGGGTCAGAGGGTCCTGCACGAGGTCCACCAGAGACTGGGAACTGTTGACGTTCAGGACCAGATCACAGCACTCGAGTATGTTCACAAAATCTGTTGTTCAAACTGTGAACTGTGTACAATGTGTACTGAAATCAAGTATTTGGATTGATATTACTTACGCTGTTTCATGGTGCTACATATTACTATTAATGTCCTGCTACTATACTGTTACTCAGTTCATATAATGCTACATTCATCTAAAAGGCAGGTTTGTGACATGTTAGCTTAGCATAGTAGCTGAAGTTGAAGGGGGTGAGGTTAGCTTAGCCAAAAGAGATGAAACAGAACTTTCTGTTACTTTTTGTGTGTTCAGACCAAGCAGCAGTTTCTCTAAGTCTTAAAAAAATTGAACCATGTAAAAGCTAAAAAAATGTAGTTCTTCTAATGACCACTTGAGGCTCCAAAGGAGAGGACCTCTCCTGTAGTTCCTCATGTTAAAATGCACAACATTCAACCATAAATAAACATGTTTGTAGTTGCACTGCTCCTGTGCGGTGATGTAGTTCTGACAAGGACAGGACAGGTGGGCGGGACATGACATTTGGAGCAAGTTGATTGGACTGGTTTGTCATGCGATCAGTCAGGATGGCCGAGCGGTCTAAGGCGCTGCGTTCAGGTCGCAGTCTCCCCTGGAGGCGTGGGTTCGAATCCCACTTCTGACAGTAACTGTTTTCCTAGTTGGAGCTTAATAAGTCTTAATGCATCACCACAGCTGACCAACTATGTTTATCCAAACATGGTCACTTCTGTCTCTTCTGACGGCAGTGGCCATATAGCCAAACTCTACGCTATAAAACACCAGTCCACAAACCAAACAGTGACATAACTGTGACTGTATCCATCTTTTGTATGCACTCTATGGTTACACTTGTTAGCTGGTTGGCTAGTCAGTGATAAGGCTTAATACCAGGATTTTAGGATTGTGTTGTGGTCTAAGCTAGTTATTGATGGTCAGTGAATTATTCAAACTTGGCTGCTTGGTTGTTAAAATTCTAATATTCAACCTGCTGTATGGAAAAACCTGGAAAAACAAGCTCGACGGCCTTAACTTAAAACAAGCATCCAAAGCAACAGAGGACATTTCTACACACTAGGTTAACTGCAATGATATCTCACACACTCTCATTTTTTAGGTACCTGATCAAGCTGCCTTACATTGATGGCAGCAGAGTGGGAGTTTATGGAAAGGTAACGTAGCTTCTGTGTATCATGAATAAATAATAATAATAAAAAAAACATCCACAGTTTCTTACCTAAAGTCATCATTTCCTTTCCTTTCCAGGCTTATGGAGGCTTCTTGTCCTCCATCATGCTCCTCTCCTACAGCTCAGTGTTCAAGTGTGGCATCGCTGTAGCTCCCATAACAAACTGGAAACTATACGGTGAGAAAATAAAGTCATGGACTCATACTCACAATTATTCATATATTTATGTATTTGTCAAGTTAATTGCAAACATTACAAAGCACAACCAACCAGATTCTAATGCTGAACTTACGTAGGCCAATCAGAATAAAATTTACAGGAGCATCTGTTTACCCTTCAAAGTGTTATCATGATGAACAGTGTGTGTTAATGCAGCAGTGACGTCACCGCTCACCGTATCTATTTTGTTTTTTATCTTGATAAAGGGTCGGCCTTCACAGAGAAATACTTTGGCTCCTCAGTGAAAGCGGATCACAAATACCAGGTGGGACTGGGTTGTTTTTTGAAGGTTTCTGCCATTATGTACGACACCTACATCAGCTGTTCATGTGTAGCCAAAACACAAGCTCCTCCTGTCGCTGTTACCGTACTGAACACGAGGGTGACCCCACACTGAAGGAGGCAGGGACAGTTTGAAGACTTCACTGCCAGATGGAGGAGGAAGAAGTTTCAGGTCCAAAGAGGAAGGATGGTTAGAAGAGTCGATACAAAAACTCCACAAGTAACCGAGGATGGAGGAGGACCAGGATCAGTGCTGGGGAGTTAACATGACTTTAGGGACAGTGGACAGGTGTGGGAAAATGGGGAGTTGGAGTCAGGTGATGGGGACAGGAAAGACAGAGCGAGGTCATCTGGTGGTCGGACCGAGAATGACACCAACAGGGCAACATGCTGGGCCTCATTCACCACCAAACCATTTATTCAACAGTCATACAGGGTAAGGTAAGACACCTTAAGATACACCAACAATGACTGGAAGGAGTGGGACTTGAACCAACAACTCTTCAGTTGGTAGACGGCCACTCCACCACTGAGCCACTGTCGTCCCAATCGATTGTTCTGATCAATGTGTTCATAGGTAAGAACAAGATCTACCAACACCCAGGTGCATATTACCTTTGACATGTCATTGTGTTGTTTTTACGCGGGGGTCTATCCCAGGTGGCAACAGGCAAGGGGCGGGGTACACCCTGGACAGGTCGCCAGTCCATCACAAAGACATGCAACCATCTACGTCAGGGTCTGCAATCCTGGTCCTCGAGGGCCGCTATCCTGCAGGTTTTAGATGTATCCCTCTTCCAACACCTGATTCAAATGACCAGGATCGTTATCAGGCTTCTGCAGAGCTTGATGATGAACTGGTTAGCGGCCCTCAAGGACCAGGATTGGGGACCCCTGGTTTAGAGCAATCAGCAGGTACATAAAGTGGACAGCTGACACCTATGAAGTATTTGGATTCATCATTCTAAGAGCGACAATAATGATTTAAGATTGCTTTATGAATCTGGCTTTTCCTTAAGAACAAATATAAGAAAAAACCTACAAAGATATTGAATGGGAGCCAGTATTTTAGGTTTGAATTACAAGTATTCAGACCTCTGTGCCGATGGTCTGAAACAGTTGTGTACAAACAATGCCAAACAGGCTGGTGTAAAACAACATTCAAGTTATGGATGAGATGCAGGAGCCGGTTTGATTGGCACAAACGCATTGAGAATCCAGCATAAAGCAAAAACAGGAAGTGCTGAGTGCATGAACTGAGTGGGAGTCTCACAGCGTATCTGCAGTTTCATTCACAGGAGAGCAAAGTGTCATGAGCAAAAACATCCTTTCAGCTCACACAGAAAAAAAACATCTCCAGACAATAAAAGGGTTATTGCCGTCTGGACAATAGAAATGGGTACGATCTGAAAAAAACAAAAAAACAACCACTGCTACACATATCAGCAGCTACAGGTTTGTGATGTATTTTATAGCTGAGTACATTTGTGGAGAGATTAAAAGTTCAATCATGTCATCGCCCTGTAATTGTCGGTTTCATTTTGGAGACAGTGATGTGAATACTTAATAAGTGTTAGAAGCAGCGTGTCTCTGTCTGTCTGGAGGACTGCCAGCCGTCTCTGTCAAACCATCCTGCAAAATATTCATATTAATGTCAGCAAAGCAGTGGATTAACTCAGCAACCGTGTGGAACAGCCAGGATCTGCAGTGAAAGGCAGGACTGAGCAGCGCTATGAAACATGGCTGCTGTGTAGCTGCAGTCGGATGTGAACAGTTTTTCTTTGTTTTGACGTTGCACTGCTCCTGTGTGGAGATGTAGTTCTGACAAAGACAGGACAGGTGGGCGGGACATGACATTTGGAGTAAGTTGATTGGACTGGTTAATTATGACATCAGTCAGGATGGCCGAGCGGTCTAAGGCGCTGCGTTCAGGTCGCAGTCTCCTCTGGAGGCGTGGGTTCAAATCCCACTTCTGACAGCAACTGTTTTCCTAGTTGGAGATGAGTAAAGTCTTACTGCATCACCACAGCTGACCAGCAAATGTTATGTAGTGTGGTAGTGTACATTTAATAATACTGATATTCAGTAATAGAGTAAACAAATAGTTTTGTGTGGTACCTTCAGATGGTTTGTGTGATGTGATATAATTGAAGCATCAACAGAAAAATTACTTTTATGATGTGCTAATTGAAAAGTAATTGAATTACTTTTGGACAGAAGTAACTAGTTATTATAATTAGTTACTAATGGGCAGGATGGCAGCCAAGCTATCTATGTATATATTACTGCAGTAATGTTAAAAACATGAACAGAAAGAAGATATTAGTATACATATAATAGCAGCCATGTGCTGCTTCCCAGAACAGCAACAACATAAGTAAAGTCGGACCAGAGCACAGACGTGTGGAGCTGCTGAGTCCTTGTGGATTTAAACAACACTGATACCATAAAAGGAGAATTGGAAATGGGAGGTAATGTGGTTCAGAAACCTCTCAAACGCGTCTCCTCCTCTCACCTTTGCAATGAAAGTTTCAATTTTAGGTCAGAAAACTTGTGCTGATTGCACAAAAAAAGCCCATTACTCTTATGACTGTCATTACTTTAGTGACTGTGCTCAGCCTCAGCAGGAGCCTCACTCCTGTCCTTGGCTGTCACTGACAGCAGTCACTTTATTTGACTGTTTATTGGATGGAAATGATTCGGCTCTTTTCTAACTTCAGTTTCTTTGTTCCTCCTCAGAATGAAACAGCACGAGCTCCTGAAGCGTCTGTCAAATTTAAAAAAAAGGAATTAGAGTTAATCAGGTTTAAATGTTGTGAAAGCTGCTGCTGAGTCTGTCTGTGGAGACTAACTGCTTCCTGTCTCTGGCAGATTTCCAGTCTGCTCAGCGACATCCCAGCACCAGGTCCACTGAACTTCCTTATTATCCACGGCACAGCAGATGGTGGGTACAGGAACCCTTACACATCATAAGGCACATATGTAGAAACACAATCAGGTTTAAAATATAAATAAGTGGATTCTGACATGTGTTTTTACAGCTCACTTAGAAACAGTCTGTATAGGTTAAGTGCAATAAATGGCTGTATTGTTTGTTATTTTTAGTATCTATTCTTGTGGCTCGTCCAACAATTAGTTATTATAATTCATCCAACTGTTTAATCACTGAGCAGCAGTTGGATGGAGCCACGATGATTTCTCATTGATTTGATCTGCTCTCTTTCAGCCACTGTTCACTTCCAGCATTCTGCTGAGATGGTCAAACTGCTGTCTGCTTCAAATGTGAACTACACTCTGCAGGTAACTGCTGCTGTCTCCTCTCTGTGGAAATCCTCTCACTTTAACAACAGCAGCACAACTTTACATTGTGTCTGTGGATATAACATGAAACCTGCATCTTGAACAGTGGCTCCTGGTGCCTGTCATTAAATCTGAATAGCAGTTAACCATGAAGTGTATTTAAGTCTTGAATTGAACAGATTCAACAATGGTGCTGTATTTAACAATGTATTGTTCTGTAGAAATACCACTCTAAGAATAAAATGCTAAATACCCTGTGGAGAAATCCACTGAAAGGGCTTTTAATTTGAAATGGTTTCAGGAGGTAACTTGTTGATCTCCTCCACTATTAATCCCATTTGAAGCCTCACAGTTGAAGAGTTAGAGCGTTCACCGTGTCTTTAGTGAGTGGCCGAACTGCTACTGAAGAAATTACAACCTATAAGACACTGCTCAATGTTACATTTTACAAATTAGGTCATAACAATATTTTAGTTCTCTTAAACATACCAAAGCTTCCCACACAGTAGCACCTAAACAGGATGGGGGGTTAACCCCTTAAGCCACAAGCTTTTATTTTGAAATTTCAGGGTTCTTGAAATTACAAGTTTTGAAATTGGGGGACCTTGGGGTTTAAAAGGTTAATGTAAGTGTTAGCATGCGCTGTAAGCACGTCAACAGTGTTTGTGTCATTACTCTCACTGCCAGTAGAGGGAGACAAACTGTTGACTTCCAGTTTAGTACTTGTGATTAGTTGAGAATATGCTCTGATCAACCATGACGTTATGACAACTGGGACGGCAGTGGCTCAGTGGTAGAGCAGCCGTCTACCAACCGAAGGGTCAGTGGTTCGATTCCTGCTCTTCCCAGTTGCTGTCGTTGTGTCCTTGGGCAAGACACTTTACCCAACTTTGCCTTGTATGAATGTTGAATGAATGGTTTGGTGGTGGTCGGAGGGGCCGTAGGCGCAAACTGGCAGCCACGCCTCCGTCAGTCTGCCCCAGGGCAGCTGTGGCTATCATAGCTTACCACCACTGGTATGACTGGGTGTGAATGAATAATGGTGTCTGTGAAGCGCTTTGAGTGTCAAGAAAAGCGCTGTATAAATCCAACCATTATTATTATTATTATTAACTGCAGACCATGAACAAGCCAGAAGAGCTGCTGGTTTGGAGATGACCTAGTCGTCTGGGTATCACAGGTTGTCCCATTTCACCTGTGTCCAACGTCGAGGACAAAATGTTAACTTCCTGCCCATTGTAAAGAGTTATTCACTTCACCTGTCAGTGGTCGTAATATTATGGCTGATCAGTGTAAATAGTTTCCATCCATCCATCTGTACCTGCTTCCTCCTGTAGAGGGCTGTGGAGGTCTGGAGTCTATCCCAGCTCTCGCTGTAGGATACACTCTGGACAGTTTAAATTATCAATATAAATATAAATGTTTCCCGCTGCCCAGATTTTCCCAGATGAAGGCCACAACATCGCCTCGGTGAAGAGCCAGCACTACATGCTGAACTCCGTGCTGACCTTCTTCAGGCGCTGCTTCGAGGAGGAGCCGGTGGTCGATCCCAAGAAGTCCAAAAGCGACGACTAGCCCCGACGGACCTCCTGTGGTGTTTTGTGAAGAGTGTACTGTAGCAACTGCTGTCATGAGCCAACAGAGAGAGGCTGTGTTTCCCCCCGGACGGGCTGCTAGCTGTAGATGAACTCCACCAGCAGTAGCAACAACCTACAGACCTACAGTGTGTAAGATAAGTAGCGTCACATTAGCTTGGAGCAGCAGGTTAGTGGTGATTCTGTGACTGCGGCGTTTAAAGAGCAGGTGTTGGTATTGTTGCTGTAATTTAATGCTTTAGATGAGAGTTGCTGTTTGGGAATGTTGTATCTACTCAGTACAAATGTCAGGGAATTAAAGAAACTCGTATTTTTCCATTTTAGAGTCTAATTTTTGCTGTGATCTACTGTGAATCCTTGAGAATATTTACTGCAAATAAAACTAATCCACTTATAAAGTTCATCACATTTCCTGAGGTCATATCACCAAACAGTTCCTGCAGGTGCCTTTACCTCATCACAGTCATTACTTCACAGAGCTCCGAGCTGACACAGTGTCCATAGCAATATCAGAAATCACCATAGACTGTGAAGATAAAAAATGGACAAAGCTAACGCAGTGTCACCAGTTGGATTGGGGACTCGCACTTTGAAGTCAGGAGTTTGGCATCTAAACATCACTAGGGTGTTTGTTTGGAGACAGAAGTGACCATATTTGGATATGAAGGGTAGCGAGGAGGCGGGTCTGACCCTTGAACCTGAGGACACTGTCCAATGTGTCCTCCAAACCACCTGTAAATAATTGGAGACCAGAGCTGTCAATCAAGCTAACCACGCCCCTCAATCGTCCTCTCTTTGAAACCTGATATCTGTCACGATGAAATGATTTTCACATGGACTGAGAAGAAGAGCTGACTCTAGATAATACCATCAGAATGACTGATGATGATTTTGAATTGAAGTCAGCTGGAGCCACAGTGTTTTGGAGCCAGCATCTGGTGGCCATCGGTGGTATTGCACCTTTTCTACTTTGGCTTCACTTTTGAGACCCAGTGGCTATGTCCATTTTTCATTAATAGTCTATGGAAATAACCAAGGGACATTAGATCTACATCTTCAATATGCATTAAACTGTCAAAAAACAAAACGCAGTATTTGGTGGTAAAAAGTATCTTGAAGAGAAAGTCTCAAAGAAGAGGACACTCAAGCGAGTCTTGGTTGTTGTTGTGTCTTGTGTTTCCTGTTTTTCATTTGCCATTATGAACATTTGCTCCCCGGGTGCAGATTTTTTTACCTTCCAACACAGAACACCAATATTTACTTGATATGTTTATGAAGTCTTCATTTCAGCGTTCATTATCCCAAACTGTAACCAGAGTGGAAGCTAGAGGAACTTATCTTGTATTATAAGCAGTCTCTGCTGTACAGTGTGCTTTGTCCATAACCACACTCCTGTAATAATAATAATAATAATAATGATACTGTGCCCTTTCTTCTTCACAAACATATCACAGATTTTTTTTGGACCATGATCCTGTGCTGCTTCCACATCCACACTTGCCTGACCATCGTCAAACTCATTCAGTAATGTATTCAGTGTATTATGTCTTCAGTCGGTGATATTTGTTTACTTGGAAGATTTGTATGCTGAAATAAATTGTTACACTCGACATCTTTGCGTCTGTGTTGCTTCGTTTGCCAGAAAATAAATCTGATACCACTGTGGTCGACTTCAGTTCAACACTGAGGGGGGGGGGGAGGCAGCAGGACTGTCAATGACACGCTACAGAAAGCTGATGCATAATGATCCTTTATTGATATGATGGTGAAACAGCTCAGCTGAGAGAGTGTTAGGCTGAAGGTCTGAAGGTAAAGAAGGTCCCTGTGTGGATCATAAAGTTCTTTCTGATTTCATGTGAACATCGTGTTAGCTCACGGTGCTAAAAATAATGTTGAACAAAACACCTCAGATTTGGAGCCTGTGCCAACATCCTCACTTAGAGCATCATCTTCAAGGAGGAATGCATCTAACACATTAAAATAATTACATGAGGTGTGGATTTTACTCATTCATTGATCTTTAGTACCTGCTTACTCAAACTGGGTCTCAGGGATCTGCTGGAGCCTATCCCAGCTGGCAACGGGTGAGAGGCGGGGTCCACCCTAGACCTAGACAGGTCACCAGCCTATCAGAAAACCATCCACAGTCACACCTATGGTCAATTTAGACTCATCAATTCACCTGAGCAGCAGGTCTCTGGACTGTGGGAGGAAACTGGAGCGTCCAGAGAAAACCCACCATGCACTGGGACAACATGCAGACTCCACACAGAGAGATCTGAGCCGGGATTCAAACCCAGAACCAGCTTGCTGTGAGGCCACGGTGCTAACCACTGCACTGTATTTGTGTCTTGCAGTTCATAGTGTACTGGTGGTGGTTTCTTAGAGTAACATGTAACATGTTAGAAGTTGTTAGTTAGGTTGTTATCTGTGGACACAAACACTTGTTTCTCCTTGTTTGCAGTAAATATGCTAATCAAAGCAGACTCTTTCCCAAAGTAGTATAATACAGAAGTAGGATTTTATTTTCATTGATTGTTCATGTGATAATTAGGGCTGCCGCTAACGAATATTTTAGTAATCGAATACTCTATTGATTACTCCATCGATTAATCGATTAATAGGATAAGAAATGCATGTTAAGGTGCAATAATAAATAGTGACGGGTTAGCTTTAGTGCTAGCAGAATCCCCGAATATCGTATGCTTCCCGTTAATGTGGTATTTTAAACAGGAAGTGCTTCGGTGAAAACTCCTTCCTATAGAGTGTGTGTAATACTTTGTGTCTGTCGACTGTCTGTCCGGTGTTTTCATACTCACATTTCCCATCATCAGAGGCAACATACTATTTAACATTTCCCCAAAAATAACGTAAAACCCAAAAAGCCGTACTGTTTCGCGTCTTCTCACTTTATTGGTTGGCTCTGCTGCCTGTCACTGTTGTGCTTCCGCTTCTTCTTCTTCCTGTCTGTTTCTGTAAATAACGTTAACAGTGGGAGCGATACTGCCCCCACCAGTTCCTGTAGGGAACTGCAAGAACAAATGACTTTTTTTCCGGCTGATATTTGATTTTACCAATGACAAAAACAATAATTCGACGCTTCGATTCTTGAATTTCCGTGTCGATGAATTTTGATAATCAACGTAATCGATTATGTCGAGTAATCATTGCTGCCGTAGTGATATTAATATCCTACTACTGTATTAACATGCATTGCTTCCTGTATGCCCTTGTTTGTCCCTCGTATTTTGTTTTATTCTTATCTCAGATTATTATTGTAAAGACATTTTTTTAGGTTTCATAAATAAGCTCATGAAAACCTGTTCCTCAGATGAGTTATGACTTTAGCTCTTACACTAAAACATACACCTTCTATAAAAGATAAAAGGAAAAGGACATGAAAAATATATTATGTTTAAGTGCGGCTGATCTTCGCTGATGTAAAAACACAAATTTTACCCGTGGTACTTCAGCTCGTGGAGATTCAAGAATTAACATCTGCTTGGCCATTCCAGCCGCTAAGTGCAGGAGGTGATTAATGCTGATGTTGATGTAGCGATGTTTGACTCTAAATAAGCAGATCTTCCTCGCTAAATCATTGATGTAGGAGTCTCGAGGCCATGACAGACGACCTGCTCTGTTCAATGTGACTCCAGTGGAGAAAAAAACCTGAGACTGAAGTGTCCTCAAATAACCACAAACAAAAGTGCCTGATTTGGTTTTCTGCTGTTAAATGTGCTCCATAAATCACCACGACTCCCTCTGTGTTTTTCATCGATTTTTTTTTTTATTATTATTTATAATCATCACTAGAGGACAATCACAATAACCCCAAAACCTCAACCCTGCCCCTTTCCCCCTGTTTTTAAAACAGCAAAAAGAACGAGAACAAGCATTACAAAATCCATCCTAAGAAGAAAATCAACAGCTGAAAAGGAAAAACAGAAAAGAAACAAACAAAAAGTACAAGACATCCAGGTCAACTCAATCCATCCCCATAGACTAAACTTTCTATGAGATCTGACATCTTAAAAATATATTTATGTACACACTCTGCTGTATTGTACTGTACAAAATGTGGCAACACTTGACACATTCCCTGTAGACATGCAAACACCTTACTGACACTGTAAAATCATCCATCTTAGTAGAGTCGTTTATTTACCACTTTTATTTATGGTTTTCTTGAAGTGTCCAAAAATAAGAAACATGTCTCTTGAATCTGGCAAAGCTTCTTGTTTAAGATTTCATCGTTAGATTTAAGGAAACAAATCCCATATTAAGATGGAGAACTTTCGCAGTGCGGCCTGGAACTGAAATTACGATATGGCCGATATCCGATTTTCTTCATCCGCGCCTCAGAACTTATCCGCGAGCCAACGTAGTGTTGTAGGAACTTCTAAACTGACTGCGATGCTGTGTCTCGAGGACCTGAGTTGACATAGGTTAACATGACACTGCTAATGGGTGACTACCACTGCCAGCGAGTAATATTACAGTATGTTGCACCTCATAAGGCATTGTACATGTCTACACAAGACCCCTGTACAATAAAGTGTGACCTCTAATAAAAGATGGTTTCCACTTATGGTGGGCGATGGCGGAGGAGGGTTGTTTTTTTTTTTGTTGAGTAGGAAATTGCACTTATTTGGGATCGGCTCGGGTTTCGTGGTGAACTTGCGTGACTAAACATTTTCGCAGATGACTGGAGCATTTCCTTGTGCAACGATACAACAACCAAAGGAGAGGTGAGATCAAAAAGTGTACATCGGTGTTCGTTTTCTTCCCAAGTGCTACCACAAAGGACATGGCAAGAATGAGTGAAGCCGAAAGAGGAGGAGGAAGAGGAGGGTGGAGGGGGGGAAAAGAACCATGCACTTGGTTAAAGTGTGGATGAGCGCAGCCTAACGGGCTTGCAAAAACATGGAGGCAGTCTTCTGTGTGCTTTGCCGAGAAACGGAGCGTCCCAAAATGACTTAATGCTAGAGGGCAGTTCCCGCCTCAAGTCCCGGCAATGCGAGCGTCACTGTCGTGTCCTTTCAGTTATCTTTTCAACGCATTTGTACATACACAGTCACACACTGGAGTGCACACACACACACGCACACACACACACTCTTTAAGAGCATTAGCTGCTCTATCCCAGTGTCCATATCTGGCTAAACACTTGGTCCAAACACGAAAGGCCTTGACGGATTTTAGCAAAAATTCTTCAAGCTCTGCCAAAGGTCTGACCCTCAAAGCCTCCCGCCTACTCCTCCTCCTCCTCTTCCTCGTCGGGCAGCGGTAGCAACTCCTCCTTCAGACACTCCCTGTAGAAGCTGGTCAGTGTGGCGTAGAGGTGCTGGCGACTCTGCTGGGACAGGAAGTGGCCCTCATCTGGGTAGATCTGGTGGGTGAAAGGTAAGAGATAAGTGACTTTGCCTGAATGATGATGTCGCCGTGTGTCTGCTCGGTGTGTACTGGTGTTAACTGAAGTGTTGTGTTTTTGTGTTTAAATGCTGCCAATAGAACAAGTAGCTCCTCGAACAGCCACTAGATGCTAACTCAAAAAACCCTGCTGTAATACGGGAACTATGGCTTACTGGTAGTTTAGTGGTTATAATGTACAGTACACTATGTAAGTACAATGTTTACCAATGAAAAAAGACAAACTGAAGCAGACTTTCAGGATTAAACCAGTGGGATATCCTGAGGGCATTCGATGATGATGGTTACCACAGAAACACTTCAAATCTCATCTTCCACGTTTGTCTACTGTAGCATCGACTGATTTCTTGCCACATTTTCCCCATGATGCTTTTTCCCAACAGGTGTAAACAGGAACACAATGTTTCCATGGATACAGTGAGTCATGCTGTGATTTTCAAGCCTGTATTTTCGTCTACACAGAGCCAAACAAGCTCTTAGCAGTTCCTGTTTTCGTTGTATCCATGGATGTACCACCAGTGGACATCTTTTACATCTGAGGCAATGATCAGTTAGGCATTGATTCTACGAATATTCATGTCATGCTTCAGATTTGACTGAGTCATAACTCTGAGCACAAGGACTTTTGGTGCAAATCGCAGCAATCAACATTTTTAAAGTCCTGCATTTATCTCCTGAGGGTCACCATCTGTGTTTGTGAACAGGGTAAATCAGCAGCACCAGGATAACAACTGACTTTCTGTAGCTTTCAGATCTCTGGGGTGAACCCGTCCTCATCACCGCACACAGTATCATCACCTCACCTCAGTTTAATGTGTGATTGTGACTACACAGGCAGGTCTGATCTCAATGAAGGTTTGTGGTTTGGTTCGATTCAATGTTTTTACAGGGTCTCAAACTCGTGCCATGGAGGCTGAGACCCTGCAGGTTTTCTCTCAAGCAGCTGATCTCACTGATGAGCTCCTTCCCTCAAATTGAAGGAGGTGTGGATCATTAAAATCCCCTGCTTTAGTGACCGGCTGGACAGAAAACCTGCAGTGTCTCGTACTGTTGAGACCAGTCTTGAGACCACTTTTTAAGGGTCTCGGTCTCGTCTCAGAATCATTTTTTGTCTTGGTCTCGGACAGGGTGGACTCAGGTTATTTGATCAAGACCGATCAAGACCAGACCAACACTACTGTGATAAGAACTACCTTCCTGGTGTCATGCGGTCTTTGTGACACCTAGAGTGATATGCCATCTACTAGCAGATGCTACGAAAATTAGGTTTTGTTGCTGTTGCATTTATGTAAAAACAAACAATTTTGAAAAACAAGACGCTGGTCATTTGGTTGTATTTTGTTGTAATTTTTCTTTGATATTTACAGTATTTTCTGGACTATAACCTGCTACTTTTTTCCAATGCTTTGAACTTAAACACCGGTGTTTCTCAAGTATCTGCGGCACAAAGCTCGTTAGCTTTTTACAAGCTAGCAAGCTCCGTGCCTCCAATACCTTTAGCATCGTCACATCAGACCCGGTCAGAGTGGACCACATGAAACTGTTCGAATAAATTCAGGTGGTAGAGTGGGTCGCATGTGAATCGTAAGGTCGTGGGTTCGATCCCTGTCTCCTCCTGTCCACATGTCGAACTGTCCTTAGGCAAGACACTGAACCCTAAGTTGCTCCCAATGGTGGCTAGCTCCTTGCATGGCAGCTCGGTAGCCATTGGTGTGTGTGTGTGTGTGAATGGGTGAATGAGTTGCCTTGTAAAGTGCTTTGGGACCTAGCTTAGGTCATGAAAGTGCTATATAAATGTACTACATTTACCATTTACCATATATACAGTCTTGGTCTTGTCTCTGTCTCGATAATGTCTCTAGTCTCGGTTGGTACGGTCTTGACTCTAACACTACTGTCTCAGCCCTCCATGGTATGAGTCTGACGCCCCTGATGCATCATTTTATGCTTCTTGCAAAGCCACTGTACAAAACGTGATGCAATAACCTGTTGTCTCTCCACTACTCACCTGCATGGAGTAGTTTGCTCCCACTTTCACCAGGTTCTTGACGAGCTCAGCAGTATGCTGAAAGTGGATGTTAGCTGCAAGTAAAGAAACAAAGTATGTCAGCAAGATTCAGTCCTAACCAGAAACAAAAAAATAATAACAAGTGAAGACACAATCAGATGCTAGGAGGATGGAAATTCCTCAACAAATCCGACACGGTTCATCGGGGAAATGTTTTCCTCTGGAAATCCCAGCATCGATTTAGATAACCCACTTCCACTTTTATCTTTTGATTAAAAACCATTTGCCTCATTACCATCCAGGACTCCATGCTTCTTTGTGCTCGGCGGCGATGCACCACAGATAGACATATTTCTCATCCATATCTAGCATTTATTTTTTCTCTTACCGTCTGCCGTGCCATGCACCAGCATCAGCGTCTGCTCCCTCAGCGCCTGAACGTTCTGCAGCACGCTGGAAAACTGCAAGGAAATCAGAAACAGTGGGGGAGATAATAAATTGATAGACACGCTAACTGGCGTTGAGGAAAGCAATGAGACGACGGGATCAAATGAATGGCATTGTGGTAAATTACATTTTGCACGCAGACAGAGCAATTTAAATCAATTAGAGATCTTTAAGTGATAAAGTATCTTTCACAGATATTATTTATGCTCGGGATATTACACCTTGCAGAAATTATGAGGAAAAGCAGCAGCAGCAGCAGCAGCAGAGTGGAGGCTGTGGATTACTTATCGGTTGTTTACAAGGTGCTTGTGAAAACAGTATCGTTCTTCTCCGGTGCCTCTTTACATCACAGCTGAGAAAAACCACATCTCTGATAACTGAACATCAACAGGCCTGAGAGAGCCAGACAACTGTTTTGCAGAGGCTTAGGGGAAAAAAAAGAAAACTCCAGCATGTGATCTGACACCACGGTGCACACAGTTACCAAAGAGGGAGATGAGTGACAAAATCCTACACAGCCAGAAAAAAAACACAAAAACACAAGAAAAAGCAAAGCATCGCTGCGTCTGACTTTGATAGCGGCGGCATTCAGTAACTGCGGGAGCTTAACTGTAGGTGTGTCAGTGATGTCGCGCTTTCAAAGATCAACGGCAAAACAAGCGCGAGGAGGCAGTAAACACGCACCTGATATCTGCTGTCATCCCGTAATGGCATGCCGAGGTATCGCTCGGAGAACGCCGATGCTGTGCAAATGAGAGGAGACACAGTTCAACAGTGCCACTGGTGGAGACAGGGCATCAGCTGCAGCTAAGTGTCTGCAGCTCCTGTCATCCTGAGACCAAGTGAAACACTCAGTGAAGAAGAGGTGAGGCAGAGAGACTCCTCTGCCTCATGTTAGGACTGTAGAAGACGCTCTTTAAGCCTGATTGACCTCAGGTTTTTGCAGTTCAATGCTAAAGTACAACACAGTACTTTTGTTGGAGTCCTCACCCACACAAACCTGATTAAACAGTAGAAAATGTGAAGAAAATATTTTCATTTGATATAAAAGTTGAATGTAAATTGAGATAACTCTGAGTGAACCTCACTGAGTTGATTTCAAAACCTTTCAGAGTTTATTTCCACTGAGTCCAGAGGTTAATCAACAGTTCAACCCTTTCATACATGAATCATGAGTCAAGACTTTCTTCCTTTGTGTTTTTTCTTAGGACAACAAATAATCAATTTTTCTTTCTCAAAAATGTGATTTTTTGCAGGAAGTTACAGACATGTCAACTTCAGTGGATTTCATGTGATAACTGGAATTTACCAGTTATTTTAAATGAAGTTTTCAAAGCTAAAAGAAGAATATTGTTACTTAGATTTTACTGCATATCACTATATATATATATATATATATATATATATATATATATATATTTTTTACTTGTAT
>OOFC01051224.1:0-25097 GCA_900323345.1 Pseudochromis fuscus
TAGTAAAAAAAACAGATAACATTGTAAAGCTATGTTTTGGAAGCTACATGTTGCCATGAAGGCATTTTAAGAAATGTTCTCTGAAAAGTAGGAGCTACACGACGCGCAGTCCACCAGGTGTTTGCTAATTGCTGCTACCGCTGTGTGTTTGTTTACGTTGGGGAGGGGAGCTCTGCTGAGACGGGAGCAGTGGGCGGTGGCTCGGCAGGTGACGAAAGGTTGGGGGCGTTTCTAGGAGGAATGGGCGTTCCTGGGAGGAATGAGGCAAAACAGCTTCCAACATGGCTGCCATGAGAGTTTGTAAAGATTACTCAAACATACGTGAATGGGCTAAAGAAACACTTCAGGCATGTTTTTAATGAGGGAATGACATAATAACATGATATAAAGCTTATAAAGTCAATTTTGCACAATACCCCCCCGTTAAAAAAAAATAATTCTCTAGGAGAGTGCATGAAGTTTGAATTTGTGCGTTTTATTTACACTCATTTAAAATAAATGTGTAAAGTGAGCATGTTGTGAGTGTTGTATAAGTGCAGCTCTGCCCACAAATGCTAATTCCTATGCACTCAGTATAATGTATGCTCCTTTCATTAAAAGCTCTATACAAATAGCATGTTTTTATCAATTATACTGAGAGCCAGGCCCTTCCTGCCAGTAAACACACATTTTTCCTGAGAGACATGCAATGAATCAACGACTTTTCCTCTTCTCCTCCATTTACGAATCGCTCGGTGTTTGGCAGTTGGTCCTCACTGCCAAACTCATCTGAAAAATGCCCAGAGGCGTATATTTGTGCAGACAATTTATCCGAACTGTTGGCTCTTCAGGTGTCTGGTCTCCCTGAGAAACTGGCTGCTGTTTCTTCAATTGTCCTTAAACAATTACTTGGGAGAGATCAAGAGGGTTTCTGCTGCCATTTAAGGCGCCGTTTTCTCAGCTACCATTGTGCAGGCCATCTAAACCATGGGATACAAAGCTCTCGAGCACACTGCAAAGCCAAATAAAGAGGTGGAGAAGGAGGGGGAGGCAGATAAAAGCTGACACCCAATGTATTATAACTCGGCTCTATTAGATATGAGCTCCTGCTAGGGTGAAGCACCATAGCTTAAGGCAAAGATGCTGCTTGCTCATTGTGCTTTAGCGAGGGGGCTGGGAAGACTGTGTAGCCCCGGTGTTCTGTATACAGCACACAGTCTCTCATGCATGATTTAGTAAAGTGAACTTCTTACTTTAATATCCAAGTAGCGATACAGTAGTGGAGATAAAAGGATGTGCTTAGGCTGCAAAACGTATCATAACGCACACACTGTGTTAGAAAAATGGCTCGTAATCAAAAGAGAACGAAATCATTAACGCAGCGCTGCCGTCTCCTATTAGTGTTCACTCACACTTTGACAGCTCAAACCAAAATACCATCACTTGATGAAGACTCCGTCCCAGCAGCTACTTTAAGAGGGTTGTATTCTGGGTATAAGCTTTATTGTTGCTAGTAATTATCACACTACTGGGCCTATGCTGGTAAATTTTCTTTGTGCAGATAGCCAGATGCTACTCCACTTGCTGCTACATTAAGCACTAATTTGCATTAGCATATTAATATTACGTTACATTATTTATTTTGTACTGTATAATTACAATAATCTAAAGCTGCAGTCCCCAACCTTTTTTGCACCACGGACCGGTTTAATGTAGACATTATTTTCACGGACCGGCCTTCAAGGTGTGGCAGATAAATACAGCGAAAATAAAATAACACGACCGGCACAAAAAGTTGTCCTCTTCAACTGTGCAAAGAAGTTCTCCAAAGACATTTGTATTTTATTCATTTTCGCTCGTTATTTTTTGGCTAACGTATCTGACGTTATCCGTAACAGGTGATACGTTGTATCACGTGACCGAGACAAGCGTATTGACGTGTCAAGAGCCAATGGCAAAAGTTCATAGACATATACACTAGACGCCTCACCAACCGGATGGAATATACGTCAGTGTGTCCGCCATCTTACGAGGGTCATTTGTCGAGACTTCAGCATTGATCCTGCGTCACTGCTCTGTGTGGGGTTGTATAAACTGGCAAAATAACGACAACCGACTGCTTGGAATTACCTTCCACGGGTAAGAAAATATGTTTTTGATGTTGTTGTTGTGTTTAATATTTTTATTACATTTTTTTATGTTTTAATTTTTTTTTTAATGAACTAAAAATGAATGCAATGATTCTTCACAGTCACATAAATGTATATTTTCATGGTTTTCTTCAGAAACCACATCGCTGTCACATTGACTTGTATAGGTTGACAGGGCAGACTTGACCCTCACAATATGGCGGCTGCTCTGACGTATCGAAGCGGTGGGCGGACACAGGCTCTGCGGCGTCTAGTGTATATGTCTATGCTAAAAGTTAAGCTGAAGAGAATCCTGTCATTCCTTTCAAAATAAAATGTTTTTCCGACTCTAATAATCAATACAGTGGAAGTTATATTTTTATTTATTCTTTCTGTGCGGCCCGGTAACAACTGCCCCACGGACCGGTACTGATCTAAAGCATGGCAGTTTCTAATATTTGTTTTCACCTATTCTGCACTGTACTTCTCTATATCTGCTTAAATTACAATATTCTCTTCTTTGATGTCTTTGAGTCTTAAAATGAATAAACCACTTTTGATGTTTTTGCACACTGGCTGATAATCAAACATTCACTCACCCACTCATCAATCAGACTTAACACACCACAGTGTTTGCACAAATTCTTGACATGAAATCAGCATAAAATGTCACATTGTTGTAAAATGTGTAAATATCTGATACAACAGCCCTTCTACCCAACACAAAAGACAAGAAAATCACTCCACTGCAGACTCCAAATAATGCTGTAGTCTGATAAGTACGAGATCAGGTGTCTAAGTATCTGTCAAACAGTTACATGATGTTACACGCTCCAGCGTATTTCCTCCAGACAGCTGTTCCGATGAAAGCATGTAAAGGTAAATTAAAGTCCAGTGCTCACTCAGCTATAGACGAGAGACAGAAAGCTGTGTGCAGGTTTCCACACTCTGTGATACCAGTGAAGTTTTTTTAATGCATAACTGCAGCCAGACGGTGACAGGAATCATTGCTGCCGCTGTTGGTGATGGAGTGAAATAGGCAGAGGTGCCAGCTCTGAGGCTGCTGACGGGCTTAATCCACTCCAAAAAATACAAATAAATAAATATGGATTTGATCAGATGACGTCGCTAAAAAGGTGATTTGAAGTAATATGTCACGATTCGCCAAACTCAGGTGAGCAGTAAAATAATTGCTCAGAGTGTCTGTTCCTCTGTCACATTTCATCTTCGTCGTGCACTTGCTGGTTGTGTGTGCAGGATATTTTTACTGCACTATGAGGGACTCGCTTTTATAAAATTAAGAAAATCTGAAAGTAAATCAGCTCATTTTTTAATTTTTCTGATCTCAGCAGCTGTTTTTGCACCTCATCAATAAAATAATAAAAAACTAACTTTAATAAACCAGGTGAAAGTGAACACAGAGCGAATGTGCACCAACATACAAATATGTGCATAAGAGGGTGTAAAGTGACTGAGGAAATTTTTTTTTTTTTAATTAAGACAGAATTATAGTTAAAATCAAATGCCTCCTCTGGCACTGGCAAGTCCACCTGAATGAGTTCAGTTCGGGCTTTTCATACTTGATTGTGCACACCAGCTGTTTCTTGAAATCCTTGAATGCATGAACCAACTCTTACGGGTGTTGGTCTGATATGTGTCATGAATATTAATTGCCGGTTGTCATGATTTGTACAAAATGTGCATGTTCATCTTGCATGTGCACCTCGGTGTGTGTGTGTCCTGCTGCTGTGTTTGTGTCACGGTGAATGGCCTTTTCTTCCCACCTGACACGGAGCCTGAAAGCATCTGACAATCAGGGGAATATTAGAGGGTTGGAGAGATTCCACTCTGGCTAAGTGGCTCTTATTGCTGTGGAGTGTGACACCGCTCATATTCATAATGATTCACAGTGCTGTTGACACATGATAGAGCAGATACGCAGTGGACTGCAGCTTCTTTGACTCTCTGAGGTTCTCTGCTCGTCAGGATTTTATCTCTAGAGAGTCTGCTCAGTCATTTCATCAGCCTGATCACGACAGACACACAAACAATTCATTACAACTGACTGACTTTTATGCACTTACTTATTTTTGTATTGTGTGTGGTTCTTAAAGAGATTATTCCAACACAGAATAAGTCCAAAAGGTTCAGCTGAAATATCACCCGTGAGCCTGTTATGCTGCTTTAATTTGCCTGAAAGTGGAGTACAAGCCAAAGATGCATAAGCAAACAGCTGATCTCTTGTTTCTGAGACATGAAGCAGCTTAGATTTACACGATCGGGGACACTCATCCATCATGGCAGCTTAAACCCCAATCTCCTTAATGTGGAGCGCCAAGCAGAAACACACCGGCCCGGCTTTACGGGAACGAAGGTTTGACTCATTTGAAAATTGAATGTATGGCCTCCTTCTGCAGGAGGATTGCAAACTCACCCCACATGCTCTCTGAGTGAACAGAGCAGTATATGGGGAACAAATGGTTTCTACGTGATGTACTTCTGTTAAATCTGAATTCAGCACACAGCAAATAATACAACCCGGGTGGATCTCTTTTTGATCCTTAATGTGTCTATTTGTGTACAAATAGCAGGTGTTCTGTACTTTACAGTGGCGGCGTGGTTACTTTTATGGGTATACAATCTCCCTGCGCCTTTATATCTGCATGTTCTTATGTGTACAAGTACAGAAGGTCTCAATGTGCTTATGTGTGCATTTCTATATCTGTCGTCTCCATGCACTTGCTAACCTGTGTGTGTGCTGTTTCAGTGTGTGTGCATCCTCAGGCTGTATGATCAAACCATAAATATGAGGCTGTACTGTATGTATGGGTTGTACATTTCACATGTCTGCTACATTTTTTGCAAACTTGTCAGGCAAATATTGAAGAACTCATTATCATTAAG
The DNA here is from genome assembly GCA_900323345.1 of Pseudochromis fuscus. Taxonomy (NCBI): domain Eukaryota; kingdom Metazoa; phylum Chordata; class Actinopteri; family Pseudochromidae; genus Pseudochromis; species Pseudochromis fuscus. Next base: position 5,013 of record OOFC01051224.1, read on the forward strand.
TCAGTGTATTTCATTGCCAAAGTAATTAACATGAACACATGATTAAAAAATTTAATCCATCTGTGGGTTTCGCTTGAAAAAACTACCTGATAATACATTCAGCTGTACTGGATTCAAACAGAAACTTTAATTACAACATTTAGTTTTTTATCTAACTTCATACTTGTGTCTGTTTATGAACTACTTTTGTGCTTCCTTGTAATCTTTGTTGAAGTTCCCCTGAACTGTGTTGGTCCAGTTACATCACACCACCAGTTTTGGGAAATACACTGTAACCACTAGAGACAGGAGACATGTTTGTGACACTTTTGTTCCTTCGTTGCTCATTACTTCTTTCAAACAGATGAACTATGACACCTGTTTCTTGTAACACCTACAACTGTCACTGCTGCTCCTGGCTGTGGTGGTTACTGGGGATTTTTAGCTTTACCAGAATTTTACCAGCCTGCAGAGAAAATGCTAAGGGACACTCAAAACTGATAAACTAATGAGGTTGTTATTGGACTGAAATATGTGCATAGTTTGATAAAGCATCAGTACAACTAGCAGCCTTCAAAAAGTCACAGTGTTACACTGTTTCAGTACCAGCAGAGACTAACCTGGGACTTGCTGCTGGACCATCTCTGACAGATCCTGCTGGTGGATGAAGAGAACCAGACCTCCAGCAGCGAACAGCAGGAGGAACCAGAGGTAGCAGGGCAGCCTCCTTCTTCGCCCACGCAGGGAGTCCACCACCATCTTACACTTCATCCACAGCATGATGCGGCACAGTCTGACACTAATGTAAGACACTCTGAAGAAAATCAAAGAAAGAGGGAAAAAGGAAGAGTGTGTTCAGAGGGATATCTCTGTATCAGCATCACAACACAACGTTCATGGGGATAGTAATTAAGTACATTACTCAAGTATTGTATTCTCTACATTAATTAAAAGCTGCTTTACAGTTTAACATTTAAACAGGTCAACAACAGCTCCACCCTGACCAAGCACAACAATAAAATAACAACATGTTAATGTATCAGTAATAATAATCCAGCTATATGATATATAAGAGCATTCACAGGGATGATTTTTCTGATTTAAATGTAATATAACTGATACTTTAAGTAGATCTTACTACGTTTACAGGACATTTTTGGTTTTTTTTATCATTGTGTACAAAAATGGACACAAGTAACAAAAGTGAAGCTAATGCAGCAGTGCAAAAAAGTGCAATACCCTCGATGGCCACTAGATGCTGTCTCCAAAAAACTCTGGCTCCAGTTGATTTCATTAGAAAATTGTCATTTTCAAACATAAAATACTCTAAAATACTTTTCCACCAAACATTCTGATGTCATTAGTTAAAGTTAATTCTTAATAGGGTTAATTTTGCTAGGGCGGCGGTGGCTCAGGTGGTAGGTCGCCTGTGAATCATAAGGTTGTGGGTTCGATCCTCAGCTTCTCCTGTCCATATGTCGAAGTGTCCTTGGGCAAGACACTGAACTCTAAGTTGCTCCCAATGGTGGCTAGCGCCTTGCATGGCAACTCGGTAACCATTGGTGTGTGAGTGTGTGTGTGAATGGGTGAATGAGTTGCCTTGTAAAGCACTTTGGGACCTAGCTAAGGTCATGAAAGTGCTATATAAATGTACTCCATTTATTAGTAGCCTGGTCGTCCATCTGGAAAAAAAAATCATAATTAAGTAGATATTAAGCTTAAAAAAGAGTAGTTTGATTGACAGGTCTGGTATCCAGTGATAAAAAAACTCAACATGGAGACGTTCAAATGCCGAACTCCTGGCTTCTGGTGTCACATTGGCTCCATCCATTCAATATCCAGTCTGTGGTTTTTATACTGCAGCACTGTTACATTTACTAAACCAGACGATCTGACTACTTCCTCCACTGCTGGTAGATGCTATATCTGTGAACTTATTCTCATTAATGTCTGTTTCTGTTGAGAATGACAAATTCAGTTTTGTCTCGGATCAGTGAAACGTTTCCTGATTTGCAGAATAGCATGGAAGTCTAATATTGTCTTGAAATGAACACAAGATTAAATCCTATTATTTTGAACTTGTAAACAGTGTAGAGAAAGAAGGAAAATAGAAAATAAACCCGTGTATATTATTTATTGAAACCCGACACCTCAGATTGTTCAAGCATTTAAAGTTGAAAAGAAAAATCCATGAAGTCCGATGAGTTAAAGCTGTTTAGAAATTCAACATGGAGACACGATGAGCGAACACCTAATTCCTCCAAATAAAGAAATCTGCGTTGTGTTTGTAAGGATACAGTTTGGTAAACACTACTCCAGTTGGACTGGCATGAGTGCAGACCAACTCTAAGGTCTGTTCATACAGCAGAAAGACCGCGTAGCATCTGTCTTCAAATTAATATGCAAATGAGCTTCGATCACCACTCAACCATGTGTTACTAGTGAAGGAAATATAGTTGGTTCCTTTTCAGTGGTGTCAAGATCTCGACTTTCACATTGCGCCCGACACTAAAACCAGATCTTATAAATAAACTATAAGTGAACAGTGAAAAAAAAAAAGTGACATGTTTTCTGTGGCAGTGCTTGAATATACAGTGATCTCTGTCAAGATTTGGGTTTTGTTTATACAGATGATAAAATACAGATAATGAAACACGACATGAAGTACAAATAAGCAGATGGAACATAAATCCAGAGGGACTTATAAGAATATCTCTCGACATAATCCAGGTAACAAACAATGACAAAGACATCAAAAAGTCAACAGGGACAAGAATGATGCAAAGTAATAAAAATGTATAAATAAGATAAAACAAAGTGCGGAGGGGTGTGTTTGTGTTTCTGAGGAGACAACGGTTTCTGTGTCACTTTTGGAAAAACATCATAGTTTTGTTTTTTGTGATTGTACACTGTGGGTGAGCATTTTACTGACATGAAACTTTGCATTTAAGCTTTAATCAGTGCGGACGAAGCCACAGCAGAAGTTCAGTGGAGGTTTGCTGATCCACTGGAGTTACAGCATCGCTCTACCCGGAGTACAAAACTAATTACCACAGCGTTCACAAAGGCTGCTGGGACATTTAGTTTTTGACCACACATGAATTCACGCTTCAAAACTGACACTGAAACTCTGTCTTTGAAAAAGTTTTGGCACCTCTGTCATTTTATGATTGAAAGTCTGCATCCCCGCTGGGACCAGCTAAGACTTGAGGGAGCGAAGAAAACGAGGAGTCACATTAACCAAATGAAATGCAACCACACAGGCTAACAATCTAACAGGCTAACATGCACACAGTCTGCTGCCACTGGGGTACAAAACACAGGCTGCACTTATCTAGTTGTTGCTGTTTAGTTGCACTGAGGGTTTCAGCAGCAGGTTTATACAGCATGTGTCAGCAACAAGGTCACCACCAGCTGTTTAAAACAATCTGAAGTTCATCACAAGGCGACAAAATGAGTTAGTAACCTTATTAAAAGCTGAAAAATGAGTGTGAAGCAGCAGTAACATTTATTTTCCACCACTAGCGTCTATAAAACTTGTGCTACAATATAAATAAAGAACATTCGCATACTGTCAATGACTTCTAAAATGAAAACGACACTTTCCACTTGGACAGACGTTAATTGCACTGACCTGGCAGTGGCACCCACATCAAAGTGAACATCACTGCTTTGGCCTTTGTGGTTATTAAACTACTCATTCGCATGTCAAACCTCAAGGCCCCTCTAAAACCCATTTATTCTTCTTTTATTGACAACACCGCATTTCCATATGAATGTTGGTGAGGTCGATCTGTAGGGAAACCACGCAAGAAAAGATCCACAATGGAAAGTGCAGCTAAAAGGTGAAAGAATGGATTTCTCCGTAAATAAGCGTGAATATTATAAACATGATTGAACTCAAGAGTTCATCATTTCAGCTCATTCACACACACACACACACACCTCCCCCCTCCGAGCAGTAGCTTTAACAAAGATTCAAATATTACACACATACTATAAATGTTGTTCATAAAAGTTGTATAGATGATGGTGGGAGTGATCTTTGCCCACGCCGTCATGGTCGGTGTTGCTGCTCTATAATGAGGATGTGTTACCCTCTGTGCTCAGAGTAGTTAAGTGTTGAGTTTTATTTAGAAAGATAAAAAGGGAACCGAGAGAACAAAGGGGAATATATGCATACGCTGTAAACATACATATGTATATTATAATGTTTCATTTGCTGTGCACACGACAGGGTTGCCACGCCAACGCAGGTTCACGCTGGCCATCATTTATATCCCTCTGTGCATAATTACACTGCAAGCAATTTTTTAATCAATGGACTGCTGTTCCTTCTATTAAAGGCATAATACTCATGGAGGTGCTGCAGTACTTCATTATTATTCAAACCCCATAAATAAGTATGATTGATACAGTGTCATTAAACAGCAGTTTGGACAGTTAGGCTACGTTCAGACTGCAGGGCTTAACGCTCAATTCGGATTTTTTTGTGAAATCCGACGTTTGTTGCATCAGATAAATGCGACCTGGCCGTTCAGACAGAAGTCATGGCAAAAGATCAGATACGTATCAGATTTAGGACCACATATCAAAGTGTCCTGGGTCACATTTGAAAAAAATCGGATCTGTGTTGTTCAGACTGTCATGAAAAAATCAGATCGAGGTCGCAAAAAAAAATCGGATTTGGGTCACTTTAACCTGCAGTCTGAACGTAGACTTTAGAGAAGCTAAGTAAGGACCAAATTCAAATTTTACCTGCAATGTTGGTCAATTTTATCTTTGCTTGGTTAAATAAAATCATCTATTTAAAGAATTAAGTGGTATCTAACTGACTCCATCTGTACTTTCAGACTTGTGCAAGTGCTTAATGCAAGAAAGAAGCTGTAATGTTTAAGGGTGCTGCTCTTATACCCTGTTTTCTCTACAGTTTGACCTTTTACGTCTCAGTGTCATTCATGCTGCCATTGCAAAACCACAGAATGTAATCTTATCACAGGAAATCATCCGAGGTTTTCACTTCCATTTCCATTTTTTTTCTCGCCCCATAGTTTCATCACCTTACTTCTGTTCGAGATATTGGGGTCAGGTACACACCTGACTGTTGTTTCTGGCTATTGGAGACATTTTTGAAGTGCATAAACCAGCGTTCCTGTTTTATACCCCCAAGTCCAGTGCAAGGAATAGCAATGAAGTTTAGAGTCAGCAAAGTGTGAAAAGCATGCATTCATGTCAGTGTTGATTTTAGTGATTTGAAAAGAGCGTCCTTGCTTTTTTATGGCCTCAAGCAAGTTGTTGGTTTCAGCAATTCCCTTTATATTGTTACACTGTCACACAAACCTCTTTACTATGACAGCCTCTTTTATTGTGGACACTCCAGTGCTGCTATTAGAACAAGTTAGGTGTAATTTGATCTCACTTATAATAAAAACACAAAGCAGCCAGCGAAAAAGGATAAAAATTAAAGATGAAGACAGGAAACAACAGAGAAGTGTAAAAGGCCGAAGAGTCAGGAATACAAAAGTATACACACTCACTGGTGTGCACAATCAACTGAAATACAATGGAACAACTCAACCATAAATCCTGCTTTTATAAAATGCATTGTAGAAATGTAGACATTGAGATATATGATAATTACTGAGGTCAGAGTTAAATACTCAGAGAAGTGTCTATTTTTTCAAACAATATCAGACTGGATCATTTCTCTCTTTCTACTGTAATTCTCAAAAATCAAGGCTGAGGAGAAAGAAAAAAAACAACAAGAGTGAAACTGGCCTATCACAGACCTGCAGCACCATGAGGGGACAGAGATGGTCATCATCACAAGAAAAACATTTTTCTCTTCATCTGGTTGAAACTGAATCACTGCGGGATCCCAGATACGATCCTGACTATTAATAATTATGCTGTGATCATCTTTGTTTTAAAGTCCTGTTAAGTCACACAGCTAAAAAAGTGAAGTGTCACATTTCCAATTATTGCTGTATTAATTAAAGTCTCAGAGCTGCTGATGCTGTCAAGATGTATTATAAAAGTACAGTTCTTCTCGAAATGACCAAAGATTGTTGAAACATGGGTTTATTTTGCACATGCAAACACTAGTCGTGGTGTTTTCCTACCAGTACTCCCACTGATTGTTTGGTCTGAAGTGATCATCTTGGGTAAATAAAACAATGCACAAAGATTTTCCAAGAGTGGAGAATCTCCTTAATGTGTTGAAAGTGTGCACATCTCACAGTGAGATCTCCCAGCTGGGTTTTTATGGGACTGCAGCATTTAAGTATGAAGCAGAGCACATCTGTAAATGAGCATGAATCCTCAGCCAATTCCATCTGAAATCATAACAGAAAATATATTTTTAAAAAAACCTAAATCACTTCAACAGTCACAACTTGACACAAACATCTCATTATGTTCAAGCTACGCTTCATTTTAAAGACATTTCCTTTATACTCTACTTCCAAACAGATGTATATGCCAAGGAATGACACAACATGGCCCATTTTATGCAGAAAAACATTTCATCTGTGTCAGAGTAGTAATGGGGATGATTCTGTGTTTGATGTTCATGTATAATACACATCAAAGTGTTGTGTTTCAGGCAAATCCAAATGATGCCAGTCAAAGATGTGGTTTTTGTACATGTAATGAAAGTGTTTAACTGTGATATCTTCTCTGAAATTTGCTTGTAGTAACAGTTTCTGATGAAAACAGTTTTTGTTTTATAACAACATGACTGCAGCGCAAAACTGAAGTGAGTGTTCAACAAAAATACTCACTAAGGTTAATTCTTGATTGTAAAGTTGATGTATCATGTTGTTTAATGGGGTAACTAACAGATATTCAGGATTTTAGACATTATTTCTTTAATCAAGCACTGGGTCTGATTTACTTCAGCTACATTAAAGTGACTCAGTGTGCTCGTTTGATGAGTTTTATTTTAAGAAGTGTTCTGCAGTAACACCGTGTCCTGATTGAACCATCAGTTTAAAGTCAGCGCATCAGTTTTTTAAGGTCAGCGTGATATTTTATTGTTCATTCCCCACTAAAAACGGTGAAAAGAAACTGTTCCATGATTGTAACATTTTGGGATTCTCTGTGGGTCTGTTCTCGTCTTAGTCAGCGCAGACGTTTAAGGTGACTGTCAGCTACTGTTGTTTCCCTCCTGCTGCTTTCACACTTTGAAGCCTCTCACTGTTAGTGCTGGCGATAGTTACTGTGCCTGCTGTTGGTGTGGTTAATATCTTCCTCCTGGGCACAGCTGGAGACCATTGTACCAGGCAGGTGTGTATATGCTGTGTGTGTGTATCAGGCTTTACTACAGCTGAAGCATATAAAGAATGTTATAGAGTCAGTCTGTTCATACATTGCTGTGCATTACTTTTAGTGTTTGACAAAAATATTAATTATATTTTTAGAATGAAGCAAAAAAAAAAAAGCTGAAAAACAAAGCCATGACAAACTGTAAGTACATTTGTCATAAACACTCAGAGAGACCATGTCAGATATTATCTGTATGTATGTGGAAAATTCATTAAAATATGACATTCATTTTTAAAATTTCTTCCATTATCGGAGATGGAGTTTCTGTGGGATTTCAGGAGATCCCATCTTCTGCTCTTACCCAAAGTTGTATCATTTGTTCCTTGGGTAATATCCTGTCTCATGTATCCAGATATGTTTGTAATGGTACCGTCGTGAAGTGGAAGCTTTCACTAAAGACGTGCTACGGATGTGTTTCACTCTGAACTGTTTTACTCCTCATATTCATATTTTTAAAAAAGGAAAACACGATTAATCGCGGACTTCTGCTCCTCTGCTTCGCACAACATTAAGCTAACAACTCATGTGAAGTTCAAAATAAAAGCACTTCCTGTCAAACAGGAAATATCCATTAAATCATATAATTAGCGATTTTTCACATTTTAAACTGTAAATAACATAAATATTCTGTTTTAATAATAGTTTGCAATGTATTTAACTAACTTTAACTTATGTATTTTGTTACTAATTAACAAACAATTCACAACAGGTACTAAAAAGCAAACATCTACATAACAAGTGAATATACAGAAAAAGGGTCAGTCTGTTTTGCTGCACAACAGGATGTAGATACTGTGTGCACAGCTAAACAGTGTGTTTGCTACTACCCTAAGCACAGACAAGAAGGACACAACAACAAAGTTGGTGACAGCTGTAGCATATAATTGCTTAACTTGATGCTACATACTAGATTGTGTAAAAAAAAAAAAAAAAAATAGGAAGAAAAAAAAAATAAAACCAAAAAATGTAACTGCCAAAAATCCCATCAAAACAACCAGACTAAATAAAATAAAAATCTTGAGGCCAAAATGATCAGTGACTACAGGAAACTTGTTGCCAAGCTCTGTCTCTATTCAGAGGACAGACGTTACAAAGTGAGACCTTCAGTCTTCTGTCTTCTTCATTTAATATGTTTTACATCCTTGTAATCAAATATTCAAGGTCTAAACATTACACTTATTTTTTTGACAATAAGCACTAATGAGCATGCATCAAACACAGCATGTGGGCTGAATGCCACACATCATCTTTCTGCTCTCAGTGATTGAAAACAATTCAGATGTCCTAGAAAATGCTCTGCAACATATCTTTTTATACCATTCATGTACAGTCTCTTTGGTGTGTGTGTGTGAATAGTGCTGGCGAGTAAACAAAAAGAACTCATAGCTGTTGCCTGGTGTCTATAATAAATTAATGATTGTACAGAGGGGAATTGGATGAGCATATAACAGGAGGTGGTATAGGATCATGTTCAAAGCACTTTTAATTGTCTTTATTCATGACAGCAGTGATCTCTGGGATAATCTAAGGGCTTTGTTACACTATTGTGGCGAACTCCTGCAATCAACCATCAACCTAAGCTACCTCTTACAAAGTTCTACAGATATTTTAAATGGTGCTTAAAGTGACTATAGACCACAAACAATACCCCGACTGCTTTCTGTATGTAAATGTGCAGCAGCGGCGTGTAAAGTTGCTCATACTTGCAATGATAATGTGTGATGATGATGCTGCAACCAGAGATCTGTCCACTGTGTGTGCACAAATTATACTGCTTACATACTGAGATGAAAGTAGTTTTATTTTGATTGCCTTTTTTTAAAAAAAATTCTCATCAGATGCTGCAGAAATGTGACAGTAAAGCCTGAAATTTGTGCTTATAAAATTGATACATACAATGAAACCAACAGCTTCAACACTTTTTCTGTAAATGAGAGAGTGGGTGACTTCACATCTGACAAACACTACTTGTGATCAGACTGTGATATAAACTGCTTTTCAGTTTCTACATTTTTAACCACAATTATATGTGTCGCGTCCCTCTGTTATACAGCAAACTGAGCCACAGCTGTTCCTTTGGCTCCGTTCCCAACACCCCCCTACAGCTCGAAACACAGCCAAATAAATCAGAAATCAAACTCACTGCATCGTGCATTCAGTGTGCCTCTACTTACAGTAGTGGCTACCAAAGCACCGCCGCACCAAACCGTCTCCTGACTCCCTTGCAAATGATAAAGCAGTGTGACGGTGACCTGCCACGCTGGCCTCAGGATAGCTGCCAGCTCAGGCAGAGCAGGTGATGACAGCTCCAACACAATCGGACATGCTCAAATACAACACATCCTCGTCATATCATGTCAGCCCAATACCTGCCAAGGGGCACTGCTGTGCTTCACTACCACCTCTCAGATGAGGTTACAGATTAGTTTCTATTTATACGTAAGGTCTTACAGGAGCTCAGTGACCAGCAGAGTAGAGTAGATATATTACATCCAAGCCTATGGTTGAACTCAACATTTTATTTTTCAAACAAACCCATAAAATCCTATAAAAATCCTGTTTTTTTCCCTTATTTGACTCAGTATTCAGAATTCAATTACTGCATTTCCACTGCTGAATATTTGCTGCTAAAGTTTTATGTCCCAGGAGGTAAAATCATGCTGCTCTCATCCCCGTCGACAGCAGGGGATTTTTGTGTCGTCCAAAAGTTTTTTGGCAGCCATTTCTTCTGATTTCAAAATTTCTATCACATAAAAAAACACATTTGTTTCAGTTTGATTGGTCACAGGGTCAAAGCCAGAGCCCATTTTCTCTGCCAGCTACACACCTGACCCTGATACACCAGACAAATGGCTCATTTGGCAAACAGTCAGGCTGTATTGTCTCATGCTTTCATTACCTCCTAAAACTCTAGTAATGGTGCATTGAAACTCACGCAACAACTTACAGCTAATTAACAGGTATGTGCAGAAGGTCACCTGCTCTTCCATGAACACAGTGAGTACGTGAGACCAGCCGCACTGCTTCTGCTGAACTGTTTCTGTCTGCTATTAAATGCACTTCAGTCATGACAGGAGGATGTGAATGGAAAGGAGGAGACAGGCAGAGGAATTTTTTCACCTAGACACACTGAGAGACAGATGGTGCAATGCTGGTGCAACTCAGTACTGAGAAGGTTTTCTTAATGTGCTCAGACTTGTCAAAACGGGAGCAAATAATCAAAAAAGAGGTTGTACTTAAAGGAATCAGCTGCCCAGATAAAGCCCGAGGTGAATACAGTGAAGGAAACACACACATATGAGCACAACTACACACTCGTCTCTGCATGTCAGACTGTCTTACTTGTAATAAACACAATGCATCATTGCTCCTTACATAAACAAGCCCTGTATACACATAAAACAAAACAGTGCTGTAAGTTAACCTGTGATTTGCATCAGAAAGATACAGGAGATGAACTCCTTTTCTTATTTTGACTATGCAGATAGAGTGATGTTGAATCTAAACAACCTGATCAGTGATGTCTGAAATGGTGCATATATAACCTCCGTCTATAGAAATAACAACACAACCTTTTCAGTAAGCATCAAAACCTTTATATTTACAGAAATAAAAGAATATCATTCAAATAAAAGCTTGGTCTCACAGCTGAGTAAATTAAATATAATGTGCCTGCAAAAAGTTCCACAATAAAAGCCTGGTTGAAAAATAAACCTCCACTTAAGTTTGTTTATGAGGCTTTTATTTTGAAATCTAAGTGTTGCGTTTGTATTAATAGCAGTAACTTTTTGGCCCATTGCTCTCCTGATCTCATTTGAAGCATCAAAATGAGGCTTAGAGCAGAAATATAACAAAAAAATCTACTTATCAATCAGATGCAATTGAGAAATAATAACCTGCCTCTAATACATCCAGTGAAATAAAGGCCTGATTACCTTCTGTAGTTTAGGTAACTAAAGGACCGGTCACTATTTAAGGGTTTAAGATTTAAGGTCTGAACAATGGCTTCAGTAAAAATGACTGACATGAGTGTGCATTAGTCAGACAGTTTCTATATGTTTTTAGTACATGTGCAAATTGTGAATTGATTACAAGAGCCCTCTGGACATAGTACAAAGAATACTAGAAATAAATAAATGCAGTACATAGAAGGCACATACACTGCATCATCTGCTCATGTTAAGCTACTGCTACTGTTTCAACAATTCCAAGTTGGACCGACAGTCTAACCACCATCACTGTAAAACTGGTTGCACTGCTCTCATCAGCAGCCACCAATTAGCAGCCCCCTCTGACTGACTTATGGCCTGTCTTACCACATAAGCGAGCGTGGTATCAAAACACTGGGTGTGCGAGTGCAGGCAGAGCAGGTGATGACAGCACATCCACATCATATCATCAGCCCAATACCTGCCAAGGGGCACTGCTATGCTCCACTGCCCACCTCTCAGATGAGTTTACAGATTAGTTTCTATTTATACGGAGGGTCTAACAGCAGCTCAGTGACCAGCAGAGTAGAGTAGATAAATTACATGCAAGCCTATCTGATGGGACGAAAAGGACTCCCAGGTCTTGAAAGTGTGGTTTTGGATTTTTGTGTTTGAGAAGCTAAGAATGTGATGCTAACATATAACATTATGTGATTTGTGTGTTATTCAAACATTGTCTGGCTGCAGGATTTTTTTTAATTCAGAATTTTATATATACCGTATTTTCTGTAATAACTGAGCCAATAATGTAATAAATTATTACACTATTAGCCAAAAGTTATTACCGTATTTTCCGGACTATTGAGCGCATCTGTCTATGAACCGCTATTGAATTTATTCAAACAGTTTCATGTGGTCCAGTCTGACCGGATCTGATGTGACGAGGCTAAATGTATCGGCGGCACGGAGCTTGCTAGCTTGTAAAAGGCTAACGAGCTTCGTGCTGCCGATACATGAGAAACACCGGTGTTTAAGTTCAGAGCGTCGGAAAAAAGTAGCGGCTTATAGTCTGGAAAATACGGTAAAAAAAAACAGAAATCTAGTTTGATTGGCCACAACACAGCAGGGCAAAGACAGATACTGTATTCTTCACCCTCAACACATGGCAGAGTTACACAATATTTTGGCTTTCATCCAGTTTTTTAATGAGATCCAACAACAGATCATACTAATGTAATTTCAGCAGGAGTGGCTGCGTTAGCTGAACGCCTGAGCTCAATATTCAGACACACTGGCTGATGAATCTGTAAGTGAAGACGTGTGTGTGTGTGTCATTAAAGTTTGTGGTTTATGATGCAGTGGTAAGTGTCACCATAGAAATGTGCTGAATGTTTTTGTGTAGTCCCCTTGGCCTAGTTTCTTTACATTCTGAATCGATGCACTTACTTGCTCATTAAACCTTGGTCTTTTGAAGCGAGGTCTTTTGGCTTATTCAAATATTCTTTAAACCTTGACCCGCTCTGGATTTAGTACCATGAGTGCTTATCATGTTCCCACCCAGGTCCTCTGCATGGGAAAACAGCACATAAATCAACAGTGGTGAATCCGTGTCGATCCCACTCATCTTTTTGTCTCACCTATTTTTAATTGTCAAGGGGATTTGCAGATTGCCGAGAGGAAGGTCATATCACATCCTTCAGATCTTTCAGATGATTGGCTGCTTTGTTCATTCTTTGAAAGCTTGTTGGTGTATTTTTATCTTTTTTTTAATCTTTGATTTCGATGTACAAAGTAAAGGTGGACGAAGAAATCACTGGCTTCTTGCCCCCTTGTGATTCTTGTCGCAAGCATCAACAGTTTGAAATAATAAATTAAAACCATTACAATAACCAGTGGCAGCGCCAGTGTTCGGCTTCTTGAGCTCGAGCCCTGATCGTTCTCAGCAAAGCCCAAAATACTTCACTGGGAGTTCTTTGTACTAATTATAACTACACAAATCCCAGTGTGTTTTAAATTGTGTGGTCAGGCCGAAGCACTTGTCAGAGATCCTTTGTGGTCTTTTTGTTCAGCCCCACAACAGTTTAACACCAGCAGGCAGAGTTTGCAGTGGTCAAAACAAATACAATCGAAAGCCTTTCTTCCACATTAAAATGACAGGAAACGCTACATTCAACGTTAATCCTGGAGATAATGATACTGAAGTATAGTAGTTTGCAGCAGTGTTGCATTAGTTTGCATTATAATAAGACCTGTTTTTATTGCTGTGCCCACCACACAGGGGGGAAGAATATTAGAAACACATTTCAACATAATGTAGACCAGTTAGTACAACCCCAAACATATATACATTTCAATTTTCTGACAAAATTTTCTAAATGTACAATTTGTTACATTGGTTTGTATTGGTTTCACAATTGTGCTAAAAAAAAAGTGGACACAGAGTGTAGGCTAAAAGTTTAAAAAAGCATCATCATAATGATAATCATTTCATTACTTTAGATAGATTCAATATTGATCGATCAATGTGTAGATTATTAATAGACTGCAGGACTAAGGCCTGGACCCTTACTGACTCTTCCCTATTACTTCTTCACAAACTGCAGAAGCAGAAATAAAAAAGCAGCAAAAATGTTACTTTGATGTTTGACACTGATATCAGCTGATGGAGAAATAGGCGAAACATCTCCCAGTGCAGGGTCTTATCATCTGGAAACACCAGCAACAACGTCAATGTTCTTCTCATTAAAAAAATTACAATAATGAGAAAACTCAAGTGAATGCATTTACATGAGAGAGGAGTATCGATTCGACTTTGTCCTGCTCATTTACATTATTTCTGTGCCTCCCTGCTCTTTATGAACTGAACACATGAAGAAAGGTCAGTGTTTATGTGCAGGGAGAGGGTGACGTCCAGTCTCACTGAGCGAGTGCAGTAGTTACAACATGTAGCTCCTGTTTCAGGTGTGTCAGTCTGACTGCACAGTCATGGTGAAATACATACAACAAACAGTTCCTCTTATTAAAGGTGATATACTTAAAATAATATCACATAAAACAACATATTTTAGTTACTTTCTCACAAAATGATACAATTTTTTAAATCCAGCACATTAGAAACAGAGGTTTGTTGAAGCTGAGACGATAACGTAGAAAATTTGCCCTTTTTGAAATGTAATAGCCCAATAACTGGCCAATAACGTAATAAAAGTCGTGAACCGATAATATAATAACTTTTGGCTAATAACGTTATTTGCCGAAAGTTATTATAACGTAATAATTTATTACGTTATTGGCTTTTTATGAGGTGATTGCCCTGGTAAAAGAAAAAAACTTTGCAAATGTAATAACGTAATAAATTAGTACATTATTAGCCCAAAGTAATTACCGTATTTTCCGGACTATTGAGCACACCTGTCTATAAGCCGCTATTGAATTTATTTGAACAGTTTCATGTGGTCCACTCTGACCGGGTCTGATGTGACGACGCTAAATGTATCGGCGGCACGGAGCTTGCTAGCTTGTAAAAAGCTAACGAGCCTCGCGGCGCCGATACATGAGCCACACCGGTGTTTAAGTTCAAAGCTTTGGAAAAAAGTAGTGGCTTATAGTCCGGAAAATACGGTAGGTGATCGGTTCAGGACTTTTAATACGTTTTCGGCTCTTATTACATTATTGGCTTCAACAAGGTTTGACAAGAATAACTAGAATCTTTGTGAGGTTCCTGGATCCCACTTTGTTTAAACCTCCAACATCTAGTTGACTGTGTGGTGTCATCAGGCCAAGATCTAAAGAGACCGTGGATGTCTATGAGTCTGGCAAATGTATAAAAAGATCTCCAGGTTGTTTGATATAAACCATTGCACTGCAATAAAAAGTATTCACGTGTACATTTCAACTGAGCAAAAAGCTTTTTCTGCCCAACAAAGAACATTAGAGCAAAAGTCCAGTTTGCCAATGTACATGAAAGCAAAGAATAGGCCTTTTGAAAGAATTTGCTTTGGACAGACAAATCAAAGATGGAGTTGTTTGGCCACAATAACAGTGGACATGTTGGGCGCAGACCAAAGACAGCTTTCCAGGAGAAGAAACTGTGAGACATGGAATTAGAAGTGTTCTGGTTTGGAGCTGGTTTGCTGCCTGAGGGACTGGACAGCCTGCAGATATTGATTCAACCATGATCTGTGCATCACATCAGAGAGAGGTTGAGGATAATCTGAGACCAGCTGTCCAAAAGTTGGGAGTTGAACCATAAGTCATCGTTTCAACATGATAATAATCTTGACGAATGCACCAAGAGATGCCTCAAGAAGAAGGAAGAGAAGGTTATGGGACGACCTTGTCAAAAAAAAAGGACTCATTAAAATACTGTGGGTGGATTTAACCCCCGTCAAACATCTCGCAACTAAGTGAATTTAGCTGGAAGTGTTGTTTAAAATTTAAGTAAGCCAATGTCAGACACATTGTGGTTAATTATGTACTGACAAGTATCACTGAATTACTCTGATACTGATGAAATCTCTCAAAACTGATGACTCTCAGGCAAGTTCTGAAGTGCAGCCAGTCCTGTCCCAATAGTACATCACTTTTTAAAAATCATATCTTTAATTTGAGGATTAAAGAAATGGAGATCATTTGTACACTCAAGATGTTCAAACCCAATAACTGGAATATCCACCACCAGGACGGGTGTGATATTGTGTTTCTTACAAATACATTGTGGGAAAAATACAGATCAATATCCATACATGCTATATTTTTTAATAAGCTGCCTCTCTGCAGTGTTGCTGAACCCTCGGAGACAGAAACTCAGCCTTTCTTCTTCACTCATGCATTTTTTATAGCAATGTTCAAGCACCACAGTGGTGTTTTTGCATGCTTTATCCCATTTGGCTGGAAAAAAAAAAAAAAAGTGTGCTGTGGGCTATTCTGTGGATTGTTGTTATGTGGTGTGAGAAGCCAGACGCCCAAGTTTTGACAGCCGGCCGATAAACAGCAGCCTTTTTACAGGAATCTTTCAAAGTCACATAATCCTTTTGACACTGACTACATTTACTTATTGTTTGTTTTTCTGGTTTCATTCTCTGACAGCGTAGCATGTGAATGCGATGCTGTCTGGCAGCTGACTCTCAAGTGTGGGATGTCCAGAGCTTCAAAGCAGCACATGAATGCACAGAAGACAGCAGCACAAACACAGTTGGACTCGGTCAGAACTGATGTTTTTTTTGCCCCTTTGTTTTACTTTACTTTACTTTTCTTTTCTTTTTTTTTTACATTTTGGGACATTTAGTTTCTGTTATTATGAGATGATCTCTGGAGTCTACTGAGTTTTGTTGTGTGTGATAAAACAAAGCAGAGGATAAATGCTTAACAGGAGCGGGACATGGCATGACACGGCAAAATAAGACAATAAAGAGACAAGCACAATAACTACAGATGGCTTTAATGTTGTTGACAGAAGGTATGTGAGGAAAGCAGCTATAGATGTGCTGTAAATGTGTGCTAGGTACAATAAAAAAAGTGAAAGTATGTGGGGATCAAACACACAGTTCTGTGGTTTTGTCTTCACCCCTCCAGTCTTCAGCTTGTTCTTGCTGAATAAGCTGAAACTTTGCTGCTAGTTTTGAAATTCCTTTGAATTTTTGGTTTGCCCTGCCGGCCAGTCCAACTACCCAAACCCACAGGAGCTAAGAGCTGTGAAGGCCTCTGGGTAATCATGGCACTGTAATAAAAATGTATCCAATTATATTTTTATATATGTATTGACCTGGTTGGAGACAAAGTCTAAAGGCAAGTAAAAGATCCATATTTTGATCATATATTTTTAATGTATTTTTCAATGTGCACCTTTGTAAGAAAATGTTGGTGAATTTACAACAGAGAAAGTTTACATCTTGTCCCTAACTCAGACTGTATACAGAATGGACACCAGAGTTTGGCACTTAAATGTCACCATGTCGGTTGTTTTGGAGCCAGAAGTGACCATATTTGGATATGAAGAGATGAGAGGTGCAGTGGGTCTAACCCTTGACACTATCCAATGTGTATGAGGCTCAAGTTCAAGTTTCATTGGACATCAGATCTGTCAATCAAACCAACCACGCCCCTAAATTTTCCCCTTTCTGAAGCCTAACATCTACTTAACGATGACAGGATTTTCAGACGGATCAGATCACTGAGAAGTGTTGTCTTCATTTAACCCTCTAACACCAAGCGTATCGTCGGTGATACAGCGTGACTAGCATAAACCAACTGCCTGTAATTCCTCGGCCATTTGTGTGATTCCAGCTGATTGTGAAAGCTGACGAGTGGAGCGCTTTGTATACATTACATACATTATGGCAGTAATGCAGGGGAAAGGAGTCATGCCGTGACGTGCAGCGTTCATATATTACCTACATTACGGTAGTGTACGGAAGCTCCGCTTGTCGGCTTTCAGAATCAGCTGGGATCACGTCGCTAGCGCAAATGGTGGAGGAATTACGGCGATTTGATTGACACGTCACTTTCTGTCAGCAGCTAAATGTTCGGAGTTAAAGGGTTAATGAAATGAGAATGACTCGTGGAAAAAAATATACTGACTGACCACTTCATTCATTTCAAATACGATTTTTGAATTGAGGTCAATTAAAGCGGGAGTTTCTCTGAGCAAGCCTCTAGTGACCATTGGTGGTATTGCACCTTTTTTGCACTTGCACACTAGCTTCACTTTTGCAACCTGGTTGTTCGTCCATCTCTCTGCACAGTCTGTTCTTTGTGTTTCCTCCATTTCTACCTCTGTAACAACCTTTCAGAATATATTAAACCCTGTCACATTTTCTGATTTTGTTATTCATAAGCCAGGCGTTCACTTCACCAGCACTTTTTTTAATAGAATCCTGGCGTCTATTTAAACATTTGGTTGAAGAACAGAGTGGTTTGGGGATAACAGGTGGCTGTGTGGCTTCAGCCATGCAGAGGGCCGTTAAGCCCTGGCTCCCTCTGGACCTGAACATGTGTTGAGTGATATTGACGTACACTGTCAACATACACCTTTCACATTGTGCAAAGGGCACAGAGCTTATCTCAGCCTGTGGGTCACAATAGGAAGTTGGTCATGCTCTGGCAGCACAGAAAGCACTGGTCCACGAAACCTTCCACCAGGTATTTGAAATTGGGAATTTAAAGGGGGGCAGTCGTCCCAGAGTAACTGTGGATACAAGTGATGTAATAACTCTAACAACAGCTGGCATTAAACTGCAATTATATTATATTACTGCAGATCCATACTGTGGATGTGTATCTAATTAACTTTAAAACGAGAAGCAAATTTTGTTTCATTGTGCAGTTTATTATTATTTTTAAAAACTTAATGCATCAGAGCCTCAGCAAAGAAAAGAAAAAGATCAGCTTTAGTTTCCTTGCTTTGCTTTCCAAAGCATTGCAGCAAATACTAAACAACAGCAGGTACAGTGTGCTGAATGTGAAAGCCATACACCCCATCAGTATCACAGAGTTAGTCACAAGGGGATTAGTGCAGGCACATCCACTGATCATAATGTAAAATAAATACAGAATGGATGAATGCTTTTGTTAAAACAAAGCACGGTAGTTTATACTATGCACAAAATATGCAATGCTAGTAGTCACTGACCTCATAAATTATTGGTGGGAGGAATTTTAAATACTGCTTTTAATGCACCTTTAAACCAGCCAACCCACTGGAGACCTCGGGGTTCTCATCTGTCTCAGTGATGCTTATTGACTTGAACTTAACTTCACATGGTCTGCACACAGCTCTTTGCGAGCCATGTAGTAAATATGCAGCTCTATTCAATGTGATTGTGATCTACTGGAGCCGTCACCTCTGATTACCACGAGGGGCCCTGAAAACAAAAGCTACAGCAATGTACAGTATATTACTGTAATTTCAGAGGAAGAAGTGGAGACGATATGTTAACACTGTGGGTTTTTACAGTCGGTGGATTTTTCTTTTTATATTCTGTATGTCTGTGACTTATTTCTGTGAGGTTAGCTGATACAAAGTCGACTCACTTAACTGAATACACTTGCGGAAAGTCGTGCATTTCGACTCCATATACAGCTGCTGATGAGGAAGCTGACAATCACCACTGCATGTATGGATAAAGTTTTAAAAAGACTTTCATCACACTATAAAAAAATGTTTGAGAAAGTCCTGTATCAGTGTTTTTTTAGTGTTCATTTTTGAATGACATAAAAATAGTATATACAGATTTTTTTAAATGACACTAAATTTAACCTTGAAAACAAAAACTAGGTCAAACATTTTTATAAACTAGAAAACAGTCTGAGAGCACAAACCTCTGCTAAGACATAGACTATGAATCTGTTTCTGATCGACAGAAGCCCTAAAAGGACGTAGTGAACGCTATTTTTATTTTCTCAGTTTTCCTGTGATAAGGAGATAATTTCAGTGGTTTTCTCGAGATCTCGAGTTATTTTTCTCCTTATCTCGAGAAAACAAACTTCTTTTTTCTCGAGATAACGAGAAAATAAAGTTTGTTTTTTTTCAGAGATGAAAGGATAAATTATCTCGTTATCTCCAGAAAACGACCTTCGTTTTCCCGTAATAAAGAGATAATTTCAGTGGTTTTCTTGAGATCTCTTGTTATTTTTCTCCTTATCTCGAGAAAACAAACTTCTTTTTCTCGAGATAATGAAAAAATAAAGTTCATTTTTTTTCAGAGATGAAAGGATAAATTATCTAATTTTCTCGAGATAACAAGATAATTTTCTGGCGACTGCACCACAGTAACATCAAATGATCATAACTCCAAACTATGATGAGCAAAAGCACAAACAAACAGAAGTAAAGCTGACTGTGTGCAGCAGC